>JBAMBJ010001799.1:0-32407 GCA_037043495.1 Drosophila recens | reverse complement strand
CAAACTGACAGCGACTGTATCAGTATTCGATTTTGTAACTTGTGTAATCAGATTTCCAATGATCGATTTCGGGTGTTATCGATATCATTTTCATTGAAATGCATGCATGCAAAAGAACCGTTGCAATATATGTATGCATGTATGTGTGTGGGGGCGTTCGTGATGAAAATTTCATTTGAATGTAGTTTATAATTCGTTTAATTAAAAATTAGAACAACTAGACATGCGTTTAATGGATGAGGTAAGAAGTGCTCATTAATCAGCGATAATATTCAAACTAAAAACAAAAAAAATACTTGATACTTGCAGGCCAAGTGCCATATTTGTAAGCGCATTTTCTGCTGCGCCAAATGCCGCCAAAAGCATCAGTTTGTCACGCACGCCATTGCGGTTAAGCAAAAGCAAAAGCAAAGCAAAATGGATGACGGAGATGGCGATGGCGATAACATGGTTAAGGATGCTGTTGTGACGGAACCGACGACCATATATGTATTCTGTCCGATCTGTGAACAAAAGCCGCTGACGCTGCGCGAGGAAATGTACGCGGAGCTTTTGGCGCACATTGAGAGCGTCCATTTGCCGCTGCGGTGTCGCAAGTGTTTGCGGCAATACACGAAAATCGATGATTTGCTCGAGTTTAGCAAGTGCGTTGACTTGGGTCAGAACTGCAGCTCTGGCAGCTTGGAGCAGAATCGCACCTGCGACACGGATGCTTCGAAGGTGACGGTGAAAAAGGCAACAGGAACAGCGCCGGCCGCCATCACAATATCGACCCAAACGTCGCCCAGCATTGCCAAAGATCTGAACGAGCATTCATCTCATCTCACACCAATATCGCTGTTCAATCTCCGTTGGAAGGCCAAGAGTCGTCTCACCCACGAGGAGTTCAGTGTATCATCGATACGCAATCTATCCTCGGATAGCGTTTATTTGTCTGACCAACAGCGTCGCAGCATTGGCCAGTTGGCTGTTCAGCAGCAGCAGCAGCAGCAGAGCACCATTGGCGCCAAAGTAATACGATCGACATCGACGCCACTGCAGGTTGGCAGCGTATTCGCCAAGCCAAAGGAGGCGCTAACTTTCAATGCCACTGGGGGCGGTGGTGGAGTCAGTGGTAGTGCTCACATGTCCAGCATCCATCTCAGTGGCTATGAGAACACACCAGCTGCTATAACAGCGGACAACAACAACAGTCTAGCCCAACAACAGCCACAACAGCGACCATGGAAGGTTCCCGGTCGTGGCAAGATGATGGCCGTGACGCCGTTGCGCCAGGTCATGTCGAAGAGCATACAAAAGGCATTTGTCGAGCATGGCGTGGGCATGCTGGCCACCCAGCATGGGCATGCTGGTCAGCGACGCGTCCGTCTCGACTTGAGTGAGAATAATCCGGGCGATCCTGGATCTACGGCATTGGATCTACGCTTGTCCCCCGCCGTGCGACGCACACAAAGCGAGGCCAGTGTGGAGGAGCACACCGAGGCATACCAGATATTGCTGTCAGCTCAAAAGCTGACCACTGAATCGATAATCATAACACGCACCCAGCATGGCAGCCGGAGCAACTCCCTGCCCGTCTCCACCACGGCCAACGGCAGCACAACAAGCACTGTTTACAATTCATGCGAGAGCGTTGAGATCATCACGTCGTCATCTTCATCTACGGCCGAGCTGAGTGCCAATTGCATTGCTCCAGTGGCGGTTTCAGCTGGCCTGGGAATGCCTCCAATAACGCCAATTACACGCATTCCGGGCGCCGTTATCAATAAGAAGCTCATTAAGTTCGAGACACCGCTCAAGATTGAGGCGCCCAACAACACAACACAAGTAGATGGCGATGAATCCGTACAGGAGGAGGAAAAGGATGTTTTTTATACGCCCAATCCAATCACTGATCCCGTTGAAGCCACTAGCAAAGAGCGTCGTCGACAACAGATTATACCACGCCAGCTGAACGGTGAATTCTCGCCGAATAAGGTACGACCGCCGGTACAACGTCCACAGGGACCACGTGCTCGTCCGCCGTTGCGTGCGTGCTCCAATCTGAAGGCCTTCAGTTGTGTGCAGGATGTGGAAAGCGACGAGGAGGTATTCCTGCCAAACAGCGCATCCACGCACAATGATAAGAAATGCACAACAGCCAGTTCCAGTTCTGTCTCGCAGTCGGAACCAGGACGACTCTGGTCACTAATGTCGTCTGTGATGCGCCTGCCAGCGACCCTCAGATCTGATCGCAGTGCGGACAAAGAGAACGCCAGCTCCACATCGGGCTCTTTGATTCGACGTTGCGCCTCCATTGCTGGCTCATTGGTGCGCACCATGAATGCCCATGATGATCCCGATGATATGCGGAGCATGAAACGCAAGCGAACTCACACGCTGGACAATCAGTATAGTGTTCACACTTCGCCTGTTGCTGGCTCATCGAAGCGTCTGCGCATTCAACCAAGAAAACCCATCGAACGCATGCGCAATAATTATTAAAATGTATTTTTCACAATGTTTTATGTATCGGTATCGAATAAATCAATTATGTATTTTTAAACTTTAAAAAGCTGTTTAACTGCCACTTCTCTTGAGTTGAACTATCTGGCAGCACTGATTTGATTGCAATGACCACGGTTGCCACTTAAAAATATCTGATGGAGCCAAAAACAAACAAAAAACGAGCCAAGTTGACTAAAAAAAGCCAAATATTTTTTTTTAGTTCACGGTTTTTTTGCATTTAATTAAATAAAACATATTTCACTCACAAACACTTTAAGCAATAAAAATATTTCCAAAGAATTTCACATACGTATGCATCTTAATCAATTTATTATGTTAATAAATAAAAATAAATATGTACTTCAACTTAAAACTATCTAAAATAACTGATTCTGAACTGATGAAAAAGAGAGCCAAATCGAAAAATGAAGTGCCATTGCGCCAACAGGAAAAAGCCAGTTTTGGCGAAAAAACGCCAATCGTGGCAGCCGTGGCAATGATATAATGTTATCGATAAATATCGACTGCTCAGCAATTCATGTGCTTCATTTGCGACGGTCACACTACACAAGTACTCGTCGCTGGCAATTTCGTAGTGTGTGTGTGTTTTTCATCTTTTCATCGTTGTTTTCTTTAATCAATCTGTCGCAAAAATTATCATAAATAATAAATAATCAACCAATAGACAAAGAATTGTGATGTCGTTATCAAGTCTTCTGCCCACGCCGACCAACGCGGTATGGGATCGCGAGGACGAGCGTCGGATGGCAGCCAAAGGTGCTCCGATGATTGGTGCATTGGTGTCCGCCAAAATCGCAGCGCCACCTTACGGACAGCGCAAGGACTGGATACCACGCACAGAAGCTGACTTTGGCGATGGTGGCGCCTTTCCCGAGATTCATGTTGCACAGTATCCGCTAGGTAAGAGTCGCTGCATCAAATGCAAGTAACAAAACGTTTGTATTGATTTATTGCTGGTGTTTTTTTCTTTTGTGCTTTGTTGCTTTTGTTGTAAAGGTCTTGGGGCGCCTGCGAATATGGGCAAGAAGTCAGATGCACTGGCTGTGCGTCTGGACGACAAGGGCAAAGTCAAATATGATGCGATTGCGCGTCAGGGACACGGAAAAGACAAAATCGTATATTCCTCGATATCGCAGCTGTTGCCCTCCGAGGTTTTGGCCGAAGATGCGGATGAACTGCAGCGTCCGGATGAGGAAACGGTGGCTGAAACAACCGAGGAGACTCGCCTGGCACTTGAAAAGCTTACCAATCAAAAGATTACCTCAGCACTTCCAGTGCGTCATGCACAGAAAGCAGCGCCAGCGCAATACATTCGCTATACGCCATCGCAGCAGGGTGATGCCTTCAACTCGGGTGCCAAGCAGCGTGTCATTCGCATGGTGGAGGCACAGCTGGATCCGATGGAGCCGCCAAAGTTCCGCATCAACAAGAAGATACCACGTGGCCCGCCATCACCACCAGCGCCTGTGCTGCACTCGCCCTCACGCAAGGTGACAGTGAAGGAGCAGAAAGAATGGAAGATTCCGCCCTGCATATCCAACTGGAAGAACGCCAAAGGTTTGATTACATACCCATACCATCGATTGCATCGATTGAATGATTGTTGTAAATTGTTTTCCTTTTCAGGTTACACCATACCACTCGATAAGCGCCTGGCTGCCGACGGACGCGGCCTGCAGCAAGTCCACATCAACGAGAAGTTCGCCAAGATGGCCGAGGCACTGTACATAGCCGATCGGAAGGCGCGCGAAGCCGTCGAAGCGCGGGCGCAGCTGGAGAAGAAGCTGGCACAGAAGGAGAAGGAGAAGAAGGAGGATATGCTGCGCATGATGGCACAGCGAGCTCGCGAGGAGCGCGCGGGCTTGCGCAATCCAGAGACAGATGTGCCCAGCGGCTCTGGCGGTGGTGTCGATGCCCGGGAGCGCAATGATCTCCGTGCGGAGCGTCAACGGGAGCGACAACGCGATCGAAATTTACTGCGAGCAGCGCCAGAGAAACGCACCAAATTGCAGCGTGAACGGGAGCGTGATATATCCGAGCAGATTGCATTGGGATTGCCAGCCAAAAGCGTTGGCACTGGCGAAACATTGTTCGACCAGCGACTGTTCAACACCACCAAGGGAATGGACTCCGGCTATGGTGATGATGAGGCCTACAATGTGTATGATAAGCCCTGGCGCGACTCCAATACGTTGGGCGCGCACATCTATAGGCCCAGCAAACAGGCGGATAGTGACAATTATGGTGGTGATTTGGATACCATTGTCAATACGAAACGCTTTGTGCCCGACAAGCAATTCTCGGGTGCCGGATCTGGATCCAGAGAGACAGCTGCAGCTCAACGCAGCGGGCCCGTTGAATTCGAGAAGGAAGAGGATCCCTTCGGTCTGGATAAGTTCTTGAATATGGCCAAGAAGGCGCCCAAGCGTGCCGACGAAAAGAATGAACGCGGCAGCCACTCGGAGCGGAAGCGTAGTCGACGGGACTAGGCCGGACCGGAAATGCCAGTCTGCCAGAAGGAGCTACTCCCATTTTATAACATCCCCTACTTTTGACAAATACAAACATACATACAAACATATATATTAAATGATATTACACATGTGTGTGTGTGTGTTTATTTAGTTCAGAGCTGTGCAGCAGTTTTAGCTATTAGGTAGATTTAGGAAAAAGCTGTAAAATTGAAAGGAATGCTGTTAGCTAGAAATCTGACTATTTTAAATAATGAATTGACTACTTTTTGTCGTATAACTTTAATATGCTTACAAAATAAATATATATTCTTCGCCAAAAATATTTCCTAGGCAAGAAAATATGATATAAGAAACGTAATAGAATATTTAATTGCAGATCAGATAATAAAATGTAAAGGAAAATTAGGTTAATAGTGCCACTGAGACAGCAAAATTGTAGGCAGAACTTGTTGAGTTGAATGCTATTGAAAATATGGGTAATTCTCTAATGTCGAATGCGACATTCGTACGCATTCAAAGTAAAATAAAACATTTTCCCAAACATTATTTTGTTGTGACAAAAGGGGAAACTTATAGGTCTTACTTAGCACTATTATTGGTGCTGAGGTTGATTTTGGGAAATTGTTCGTTTTCAAGATAATTAAAAAGAAACTAAGACATTCGCACGCGACTCAGATAGAAGTCGTTTTTTCGGCGACCAGTTCTAACACTAATTTCGGCAAAACGTCAACGAATTTTTTGATGCAAATCATTTTGATATGTAATGCATTCATTTATCTAAAAAATGCTTTTTGTTTGATTTAAAAATATTTAGCAGTTTTTTTTTAAATTTGATTTGAGTCACTGTCGCATGTGACCTGTCGCACGTGACATTTTCTTCCACAAAATATTTATGTAGTTTCTGTCTCTCTTTTTTTAAATTATATATCGAAATCAGCCCGAAAAAGTTATTTAAAATAAACTTTCAATATATTTCTTTGAATTAAAATGGTTTATGTTACAATCTTACTATCCTTCTTAGTGTAATCGATAGAATACAAACGGTCTATTTTGAATATCAATTTTAAAGAAAATGGACATAAATATGGAACAAGTGAATTTATTCCAGTGTAGAATCTATATGCTCATCCTAGTGAATTTCTTCAAGCGTATATTGCTTAAATAAATAGCTTAAATACATTTTTGGAAGGAAATTTCTCCAGATGTGAGTTTTTGATCAATTTTTCGTTTTTGGCCTCGGTTGACATTTCTGTGGAAATGCCCTTTTTCAATTTGATTAATTTATTCAGAATTTAAAAAATATTAAAAATATATAAAAGATGAGGCGGAAATTATGAATTTAATTTACGAAATTAGAATTTGAATTTTCGAGGCTTAATATAAAAATATCTGTTTTAATAGGTACTATACCATTTTTTTTTTTTAATTATTTCTAGATATTTTTTTAAATAACAATAAAATAGCTATTTAAAACCTAGAGACCCAGTTCTAGTATCCGACCCAAGCTTGCAACTCTTGATTGATGTTTTCGAAAATCAGGAGTTTCAGCTTCCTTGTTTTGATTATATTACTGAATATTATTCAACACGTAGTTTAAAGCAGAATATTTGTATTGATCAGTTCTGATGAGTTTCTTTAATTGAAATTGGCTCTATTTAAATTGGTTCTTGGCGCATTCTGATTTCTTCAAGTGGCAACCTAGTCACGTAATCGTCAAAGTATACAATCGATAGAACGATAAGCGTTCTGGGCGATACATCGATAGTCGGCATGACATTCAGTTGACATTTCGGTGTATAATTTTAGCATTTCTAACGATTTTATTCTTAATTTTTGCAATTCAACGAACGACAAGTATCTGAAATAAATCCACTGCGATCGCGTCCAGTGGTCAAATTAACATTTGCACTGATAATGCGACAGGTTGACAGCCTTGATAGCGAATCCAGCAGCTTTTAAGTTGAGCCAGCTGCTGCTGTGTGCTGTGCGGGCGGGTTTGTGGGTCGCAAGTCGGTGGGGGAGGAAGGGAGGAGGGCCCTGAGACATTGACAACAATTACATAGTGGGCTTGGTAACATCACACACACATCTCACGCCGCATCCACGACAACAAACAAACGCTCGTTGAAATAATTATGTAAGTGTTTGTTTGTTTGTGTCTTTTAAATGCACAATAAATAAATTAATGGAACTATTTTCATGTGGAACAGAACGTGAAGCATACAGAATTTGGAATGCGATCGCGCAGCAATTCAGGCGTGCGCCTGGACTACTATCAGCGGATTGTGCATCGCTTGATATTGGCACACCAGGAGCCAGTGACCGGATTATTTCCCGCCTCGAATATTAACTCGCATGCCTGGATACGCGACAATGTCTATTGCATTCTGGCCGTGTGGGGCCTGTCCATGGCCTATAAGAAGATTGCCGATCAGGATGAGGATCGCGCCAAGTGCTATGAGCTGGAGCAGAGCTGTGTCAAGCTAATGCGCGGCCTACTCATGGCCATGATGAATCAAAAGGATAAGGTCGAAAAATTCAAAATGACCCAAAGCCCATACGATTCACTCCATGCCAAGTATTCGAGCAAGAACGGTTTGCCCGTTGTCGGTGACAACGAATGGGGTCATCTGCAAATCGATGCTGTTTCCCTATACCTTCTCATCCTGGCACAAATGACCGCCTCCGGTCTGCAGATTGTATTTTCGTTGGACGAGGTATCGTTCATACAAAATTTGGTATTCTACATTGAATCCGCATACTCGATTCCCGATTATGGCATCTGGGAGCGTGGCGATAAGACCAACCATGGTGAGAACCTTTCAATTTAGTGGACTGTAGTGGACTAAATTTAACCTTGTTATTTATGTACGTTTCTAGGTGAACCCGAGCTGAATGCCAGCTCAATTGGCATGGCCAAGGCCGCACTCGAGGCCATGAATGAGCTGGATTTGTTTGGGGCACGTGGCGGACCCGCCAGTGTCATTCATGTGCTGGCCGATGAGGCGCACAAATGCCAAGCTGTGCTGCAGTCGATGCTGCCGCGCGAGTCCAACAGCAAGGAGCTGGACTCGGGTCTGCTGTGCGTGATTGGATTCCCGGCATTTGCCGTTGACGATGCACAGCTCATACTTAATACAAAAGATGCAATATTGTCACGTCTACAGGGAAAATATGGCTGCAAGCGTTTCCTGCGCGATGGCTATCGTACACCCAAAGAGGATCCATCGCGACTCTATTACGAGCGTTGGGAGCTGCGAATGTTTGAGAATATTGAGTGCGAGTGGCCGCTCTTCTTTTGCTATCTGATATTGTTCCATGCATTTCAAAATGATAAACGCTCGGTGCAGGAGTATGCCGATAAGCTGGAGAAGATCATGGTACGCTCCGAAGATGGCACTCTGCTGATACCCGAAAGTTATGCCGTGCCCCAGGATTTAGTTGGTGCCGAGTATCAAAAGCCTGGCTCACAAGTGCGCGAAGTTGTCGGCCGTTGTCCATTTCTATGGGGTCAATCGCTCTTCATTTTGGGCCGTCTGCTGCAGGAGGTGGCTATACCATTCCATTTCACATACCATTCATATTCATGTATTACAATTCATTACAATTCCATCTATCTAATGCAGGGATTTTTGGCTGTGGGCGAACTGGATCCATTGAATCGGCGCCTGGGCGCGCAGAAAAAGCCCGATGTTGTCGTCCAGGTGGTCATCATAGCCGAGGACACTGAGATCCGCGACAAGCTGGCCGAACATGATCTGCATGTGCAAACCATTGCTGAGGTCGCACCCATTGAGGTGCAACCGGCCCGTGTGCTCAGCCATTTGTACACGTATCTGGGACGCAATCGCAAGCTGGGACTCAGTGGACGCAAATCTCGGGACGTTGGCATACTTAGCACCAGCAAATTGTATTCTCTAAAGGATCGCATTTTTGCTTTTACCCCGCAGGTAAATTGCACGGATCTAATCAAAACCGAATCCTTCCCTTCCCGCACTTGCTCTCTGTCTCTTTCTCTCTTTTCTCTATATACATATATTTATATTTCTATCTCTGTCATTTTGATTATTTTTACTGATTTAATGCAATTGATACTACGTTTTCTTTTTTATCTTATTTTTTGTTTGTTTAACTTATTATTTATTGATGATTATTATTATTATTGTACAATGCATCAGTTTGTCGACTTATCGCGCTTCTATATCGCCTCCGATAACGAACTTATGATTGACATCCTTAAAGGCGAGATCAATTTTCTCAAGTCCGCTTGGGATCTGCTGGGGCGTCCATTAGTGACGCTGGTCTTGAAGCGCATCCATTTAGGTCGGTCCACCTTGCTTAAAGTCACTCAATATTATACTTATTTCAGTTTTATATTTATGTATGTTATTTACATATATACAAAACTCGTACATACACATGTTTATTAATTCAATTAATTTAATTCTTGTATTGTTAATATTTTTTGCTATATGTGTGGATGGTATTTTTGTATTGTTTTTTTTTTCTTTTTTTTTTTTAATTTGCAAGGGTTGCGTTTATCTTTATTCTTATACCTTAAGTTACACACCAAACACACACACACACACACACGCACACACTGATTAGTGTTTAGTTGAGTTGATTATCCATTGTATTTAGTTAATTTCTTAGTTAGTTATTTGGTTGTGAACACACACAGACACACACACACACACATACATACCTACAACCATATTATTTATTTGAAGACATCTGTATTTAGCTGCTTAGTTTAGTTACATTTCCCCCTCCATCACGCGCTATACACTCTTCCGCTTCCGCTTCCCCATTCCCTACCTCCACACACACATATTATTTTAATGTGGAACTTTATACAGTGACTCACAGCTTGTTTCGTGCGGAGGTACCGCTCAGTTAAAAAATCATAACCTAAGCTATGAAAGTTTATATATTTATATATAAGGTTGTCAAAAAAGTCTTGCGGTATTTTTATTGAATTTTCAATTGTTCATAAAATTGGTTATAAAAATGCGATTTAAGTCAAATATGCGCCGTTTTGTTCGATGACGAGTTCCGACTACCAAGCTCGTTCGCCATGGACAGAAATAGGTGGTAATCACTTGGTGCGAGATCCGGACTATACGGTGGATGCAAAAGAACCTCCCATCCGAGCTCCCGGAGCTTCTGGCGCGTCACCAAAGATGTGTGTGGCCTGGCGTTGTCCTGATGGAAGACAATTCGGCCTCTGTTGATCAAAGATGGCCTCTTCTGCATGAGTGCTGCATTCAAGCGGTCCAGTTGTTGGCAGTACAGGTCCGAATTGAGCGTTTGGCCATAGGGGCGCAGCTCATAGTGGATGATTCCCTGCCAATCCCACCAAACACACAGGCATCTTTAATCACCTCTGCACCAGAACGAAAACGTTGAAACCATCGTTGTGCGGTGGAAATGGAAACTGTATCGGGTCCATAAGCTGCACAAATTTTATTGGCAGCATGAGATGCATTTTTATCTTTATCGTAGTAGTACTGTAAAATATGCCGTATTTTCTCTTTATTTTGCTCCATGTTTGCGACGCTATAACTCACGAACGACTAAAAACAAACAACAATAAATCAAACACGTGTTAGCGCGTGAAAAGAGCTTTCCAAAAAGCTCTAGCGTGAACCGATGCGACGAATACAACTAGAACTACGCGCTTGCAAAGACAAGCTTGCGGAAATACCGCAAGTCTTTTTTGACAACCTTATATTATATTTCTTTAGACAATCCTCATTTATTTTATTTCTCTAAATATCCCTTAAAACTAAAGTCAACTTAAATCTTTGCCTCTTTCATTTCAAGCACTTGGAGAAATGTAAAGGTCCAACTTTTATTTCAATCCATTTTCTTCGTTTATACGTATCCCTTTGGACACATGATAAGCTAATTTTATTTTATGTTTAATCGGTTAAGTCAAGCTGAAAAACTGAGTTTTGTAGTGATTTTCATAAATAGATCGTCGTTATGAATTTGAAAAATGTGGAAGATTGTCTAAAAAGTTAGTTTAAACCAGCGGTAGGCACGCAGTGACTCCGGGAGCCGCGGTGCCTATTCGGCGCCGTAAAGTCGCACAAAAGACTCGCTGTTTCGTGCCCACCGCTGGTTCAAACCCTAGAGTAGTACAATTTATTATATGAGGCTTCGTTTTAGCAGAAAATTACAGAAATGTTTTTTATCTACAATTTTACTGTAGTGTAAGTTTCACAGGTTTATCTACTTAATTCTATCCTTGCCTTGCACTATCTGTCCAACCTCCACCTCTTCCCGTCCATCGTGAAAAAATTGGCCATAACGAAAAGAAAAAACAAAATTCTCTGTTCTCTTTTTGAATAATTCAACAACAACAACAACGACAACCAATGAACTATGAACCAAAAACCAACAAAAATAACAAATAATTAACACAAAAAAAAAAAACAAAAAACAAACAGCATATCGATTATGAAGAATACTACACGACACGCGATCCCGATCTGCTCGCAAGCAATTTTACCACAAACTTAGCCTTCTTGACCAACAATTGGCGTCACATGTTGGGCAGGCCGACAATCACATTAATGGCAACGCATTATATGCTAGGTAACTACATATGTACCCACTACATCCAACAGCCAATAATAGCAAAAAGCAAAATTTAAATACCAAAAAATTAAAAACCCAATCGTTATATATCACAAATACAACAACAATACGATACACATACACACGACATGTGATTTGATATGCTGATTATGATTATGATTATACTATGTAAATATGTATCGCTGAATGTATGTTTGTATGTGTTGATCTTTTTAGTGCTTCTGCTTCTTCCTTTACGTAACTGCAATTTACTCGTTTAATTAATAACATTCGATTTATGCTTTTCAAACAGCTTTTGTGAGCTCTACTCTTTTTTCATAGTTTTGAAAGTGAAGGAAATATAATTGGATATACGTGTAAAATTTGAACTTTTAATCTTAAGAATTAATTTAAACGCTATGTCCATTCAACACGTTTGAACAACTTGATCTTTAAGCCAATACTATAATATTTATTAGAGCAGGTCAACTCGATAAATCTGTCCTTCTATTTGTCAACAAACTTTGGTGATTAAAACCAACTAATTACATAAATTTCATATTTTTTTTTTATTTTTACTAATTATATGTTTATTAAGGCTTGCTTTTAAAACAGTTTACAAATAATTGTCACATCCTTATCTTTAATTAGATGATAAAATTAAAAAATTATATTCTATTAAATCTACGTCAATTAGAAGAACAGATTTTTAAAAAAAATATGATAATTTGTAGTGTATTAATAGAACATTTATAGGGGTTGACTCGTGTGATCGCCTTTATTTTTTTTACATATGTTTTTGAAAATCAGATCCGAAATCAAGTATTCTCGAATATGGGAAAATCCTTTTAACCATATATTCCACATGAGTTAGAGATGTGATTTATAAAAAAAAACATTTTTTTAAGTTGTTTTTGAAACCATCACACGGGTGAACCCCGCAAAGTTTGATTTTGAATTCAACCATGATGTTGGTGATCGCTCTGTCGTCTTGTATCAATCAATTAAAGTCACTAACTGCAACTCACGAGTAGAGTCCTAGTTACCGTTGTAATCTTCCTCAATTGCACTCTGCTTAAACTGCACACCTTAAAAAAAAAGAACTCAAAGCAAACACACAAAAACTTAGAAATGGAAACAAACCCACAACTGGTGGCTGGACAAGTGGTTAATTCTTGAGCGAATCCTTGCGTATGTCGGTTATTGTTGTAGTTTGTGATTAAACATTAGTTGTAAGTGGCGACAGCTAACCACATAGCATCATCCATCTGTCTAATCCATCCATGCACCACCAATCGATCCATAAAAACAATTTAAATTTAATCACAATTGGAATTGGCTAACATGTTTTGTTTTGCTGCGGCTGAATCCATCCAGACCAGGACAAGATACCGCTGGCCATGATTCAGACGATGCGGAAACTAAAGTCCGGCTACATAAATGGCACTCGGGTGATGCTGGGCAGTCTGAAGGACTTCCTCAACACGTCGGCCATAACGGACTTGAGCTTCTTGGGCAGCACCGAGGATGGATATCCGGATCGATTGCATCCCGATGTGCAGACCTATTTGGATGAGCATCTGTTGCGCTCCTTCAGCAATCGCAGCACGATGAACCTTCGTGGCGGCCAGCTGCGTCCTCGTCATCTCCGGCGACGCATGTCCTGCAAGGGAGCCATCAAAAAGACGCGCTCCATCAACGTCGACTGTAAGTAGATGTGAACTCCGAATACTTTTGTATTAGGTGTACAAAACTCAGAAATATTTAATCTTAGTAATAGCACGGAGAGTTGCATAAATTTTACTGACTCCGGTTGAATCTTCTTTGTAAATAGTAACAGATGTAAATTTTTATGACATTTTTTATAATCTTTATTTTCCTAAGCTGGAGATATAATTAAGAAATAGAGAAGTTTTTACAATACAAACTTAATAGATCCTAGATGCTTTCAAAGATAATATATCTTTAACTTAAACAAAAGCCTAAAATAAGTGTATATTTGTATAATTTGAAATTTACATATTTTTTTAATGAACAATTTCCGATATTCCGGTATTTCCGAGGAAATACAGTCGAACTTCCCTAACTCGAACTTCCCTAACTCGAAGTTTCTCTAACTCGAACAAAATCGAGTGGCAATACTAGGCAAATTTCATACAATTCTATTTCCCTAACTCGAAGTCTCCCTAACTCGAACTTTTTTCGTGGATAATGGTGATTCGAGTTAGGAAAGTTCGACTGTATGCTTAAGTAAAATGGTATAAACCAAAATTCCTATTTCAGTCGGAACTATCGATATCAGCCAAAAACCTCTATTTTCTATTTATAAGATATATTTAATTTTTATTTAAAGGCTCAAAATAATTATAAAAATTAAATTTTTAATTAAAAGTTGTGAAATAACACTTATTTCTGATTTTTTCAATAAAAATAAAAAATAAGAGTTATTTTTGATTTTTATTTTAAAAGTTGCAAATAAGTGTTATACCGTAATTTTTATTTTAAAAATCAAAAAAAAACTTTTAAATAAAAATTAAAATTAATAATTATTTCGTAACTTTAAGATATAAATTTGAAAATAATTGTTAATTTGCAATATTTATTTTAAAACTTATAACAGTTACGGTCCCTGGTCTTAATCTCTGTTCCTTCTCTTGCAGCTGACAATCTGGGCATGGAGGGTCCTTCGCCGCTGACCGAGCGACGCCTCTCGTCGGTTGTGCCACCGCCATGGCTGCAGGCGAGCAAGCAGGGACATGTGAGCGTGTTCGCCACCACGCCAGAGGAGGGACCCACCTCGCCGCCACAGCTGGGCGGTGAGCTGGTGGCGCGCGAGAATATGTATCCCGTGGATCCGCTTCACAGCCGTTCGGCCATCGAGCGACGCAGCGAATTTGTGCGACAACAAGAGAGTTAGTTTCGGTTCACTTTTGATTGCAATCTCTTTTGTAGTATTGTTTGTAGTGGTTTCTTAATTTTATTTCTACTTTTTTACTTTTCGGTTTCATTTTACGTTTGTCTTTTTGCGCTTTACACACTTCTACAACAACAACAACCATATCATCAAATATCAAACAACAACAATTAAAGTAACAGTGCCAAAAATTCTCATCCAACGCCATCGTGCGGACACAAACTTTGCGGACACAGAGGTGGAGGAGCTGATCGCCATGCTGCGCGAGACGGAGAATCTCGAGGAGCAGGGCGACATTCTACAGTATCTGGTGGACACACAAGGTCTGGACTTCAATACGGGTAAGTGTGATCCATTTGTTAATTGATGCTTTAATCAGTTAAGCCAAAGTTAAAGTCGTTAAGCTATAGCCACATTTGCAAACGGATAAACACCGTTGCTATGCAGATGCTACACTAAACAACACACAACAAATACGCATACGCTACATACACCACACAATATATGGATTAACTCAGTATATGGATTGTCTAGATACTTTAAGGATTTTTTTGTATTTGGCGCTCGGTTTCACAATGCCATCAATTACACTAGCTTTACAAAATAATGTCTAAGCGCTTTCCATGTCTCAGTGCACTTTTCTTATGAACTTTGGCCCGCTAAAAACGAAAATCGCACTTACAATTTTTTTTCATGAAACCGTTTTCGAAATATTAATTTTTTTCCGAATTTTCGAAGTTGCTCCGATCTAATTAACCGATGTGGTCAAAAAAAGCACTAACAGTCCCCGGCATAAGTATTTTGGCACCATTTAAAGTTAATTCTACTCAAAGTTTGAACTTCATTTATGCAAAGTTTGGCATCAATGGAAAGGTCATTTAAGTTCCGCTTGAATGACATACAATTTTTCTTAACCCATTATATACCCATTGAAATTTTCGAATTTTTGTAAACGTCTAATTTTTCAACTTTTTTCCTCGAATTTTTAAAAACAATGTTTTGATGCAAAAAGTTTCTCTAAACAATTTAAATAGTGACTGCAAAAAGAAATTTTCAAATATCTCTTCGCTAGTATTTTTTGTCATTTTTTGAAAATGGCAAAAAAGGCCCTTTTTCTTCATTTTCACACAAAAAGGGCCTTTTTCGCCATTTTCAAAAAAATATTAAAAATACTAGCGAGGAGATATTTGAAAATTTATTTTTGCAGTCACTATTTAAATTGTTTAGAGAAACTTTCTGCATCAAAACATTGTTTTTAAAAAATCGAGGAAAAAAGCTGAAAAATTAGACGTTTACAAAAATTTGAAAATATCAATGGGTACATAATGGGTTAAGAAAAATTTTATGTCATTCAAACGGTATTCGAATGACCTTTCCATTGATGCCAAACTTTGCATAAATGAAGTTCAAACTTTGAGTAGAATTAACTTTAAATGGTGCCAAAATACTTATGCCGGGGACTGTAAATCAAAGGTAACTAATCCCATTACAACTTTCTTTCATGTAGTTCTGAGATCTCACAAGTTCTAAAACTCGTTTTTTTTTGTGATTTTTTGGGCTCGAGAGGTCACGATATCGCAAAGGTAATTTATTTTAGGTGTTTAACGTAAAGCCGATACGCTTTTCAGTGCAAGACCAAAAATTATGTTTTTAACAATTTTCAAGTTTGTTTCGTATGACAGATATAAGATATAGTGTTCCGATATTATCCGAATTAAGTCAGAATGTATGGGACCATCCCATATGCATATAATGGCAGTTTGATTTAGATATCTCAAACAAGAAAATTCGGAAAAAATTAATATTTCCAAAACGATTCCATTAAAAAAAATGTATGTGCGATTTTCGTGTTTAGTGGGCCAAAGTCCATATGGGCTAATCCGAACATTTTTAAACCAAGGGCGAAGACTTAAAGTTGTCAAAAAACTGAATGTTTTTTAATAATAACATTGTCATAACAGAATTCATTATCAGGCTTAAAATTACAAAACCAAAAAGGTTTAACGGTGGTTTGGTTGCTAATGGCCGAGCCTAATCAATTTATTTCTCTTTTTGCCTCAAAATTTCAATGGCCAAAAAGGTGGGCTAAACTGTCATCTGTGGCTAAACTTAATGTTTAGCGCTTGGCACATCTTAAACCTTGTTTAATTTTCTTTTATTTAAGATAAAAACAGTATCGAAAAGATATTTAATATGTAGTTATAATTAGAAAAAAAGTGTGGGTGTAAAAAGTGTTACGTCCGCAACAGACAAATACTAAGATTTTTAATTAACGAGACTGCTTATTTTTATTTTTGATGCTGGATTGATATGGTCATATATTCCACTTCATTTTTTGTATCTGGATATTTTTTGTTTATTATGCAAAATTCGCTAATATATGTGCAAATGCACGTTAACCTCAAATCAACTTCCATTCTCTGTAACGGCCGCAACGGAACTTTCAGCAAGCCAAATTTTTTTTTCAATAGCAGTAAGGCTTTTATCTTAAAATAGGTTTAAGAGTACTCCCAATGAATTGCGTTTTCCAGAAAATTTCATTAAAATTCACCAATCTGAACGCGAGCTGTATCAGTTTAAACTTGCATATTTGCGTGCAAAGTGAAAAGTGCACTGAGACATGAGAAGCGAAATGGCTGTAAACTAGTGTTATTAATCAAATTTAAAATTTTCACTTCACTTTATTCTTGTTTTAATAATTATAATTATATTACAATTGTTACAATTTTATTACAAACTTTTCCAGAATTTGTAAGTGGACTTAAGCCTTTTCAGAGGCTTTTTGTCTATAATGTTAATTCAAATTTCTAATCATTAATTTGCGCATCTCTCGATGAGCTATGGCTAATCCGAAGATCCACTTGTGAAATCGACGCCATAAGCTAAAATAAGAGTTCCCTTTGGGTCCATTCCCCCGAATATGCATTGGGCATTCGTCATAATCAACATTTAATTGTTTTGTAATTCGTTTTATTTGTAAACTTGCTTTGTGCTCTCGTTCTTGTCCAAATCCTTCATGTTCGTATCTGCAGCTGGCCTGGGCTTAAAGCATAAAACCGATGATAATGCGGCTGGTAAGTGTTATATCCGATTCTAAATCCCTTGGCCTTCTGTATGTCTATTGGGCTACTTGTATTATTTTGTTGGTGTTGTACATAAATACTACTTACCATCCATGATTGACATACATACATACATATGTAACTCCCGAATTCTTATCCCTATCCTATATATAGATTTTTGTCTATTTAATCCAACTTCAAACCTATTTCCCTTTTCCCCATTTTAAATATCTCCTTTTGTTTTCTTTTTCTCTTTCACTTGTGACTCCCCGCATTCCCAATTCATGAGCATTCAACTCTTATAGTAGCTGATATACTGTTATATAAATTATCTTTTACTGTTACACGCACTATCTTTGAGCTATGACATTTAAGAAATACATTTGGTTTATGCTTTAGCTGCTTTTTATTATAACCTTGCAGAGGGTATTACAATATTGTTTAAAATTTTGTCATGATAAAAATAGACCTTATGTAGTTTATGTAGTTATATTTTAAGGCAATGAGCATGGTTGTCCGTCTGTTTCTATGAACACAAGTCGGATCACTACACTATCATAAAAAATTAAGCATAAACAATCCTTTTTTTTTAAATATATCAACCAATCTTACAGTTTATCCTTATAAAATTTAGCTTTAATCGAATCTCTTTATAATATAGAACGATCGCTTGAATTAATGATGTAAAAATACATCGAAAAAAAGACAGCTCGATTTTTGCCTAACGATTTTCAAGTTCTTAACACGTAATGTTTTTTTTTTTTTTGGCAATCAATCGAGTTAATTAAATAGATTTTCGTGAAAGATCGACAACTCACTGGAGTGTGTTCATCATGGTTCATAATTAATAATTTAATGTTAAAGCTTGATATTTTAAATTTTGAGATTTCGAAAAAGTTGATGGAAGGAGAAATTAACCCATTTTCGGCCGCGATGTATAGTGATGTATAGTGAACTTCGATAAAAACCTCTTTTTTAAGGGTAATTGGGTCCTTCTGAAATCGAATAGGAGTTCAAAAATTAAATTTAAATTCAAATTTTTTAAATTTAAGTTCAATTTTTTGTTAAAAAAGTTGGGATGACCAACGTGCACATTTTCTTAATTTTAAAATTTTCCATTTGGCATTGAATATTTCGGTTCACATAAAAAAACTATTGAGGTTCGCTTTAAAATCTATATATGTTGAGGCAACAAATTATTTAAATTTGAACGTAACCAACAAAATTTGAATGCAGAATTGATGTTAAGAAAAAAAATTTTTGTTTCCATCCCAACCAATCTTACCTTATGTATTTGAAATTGTCCTATTTAGGCTGAAGAAATTTGTAAATTATATACAGTAGCGGACAAACAAAACCGGACACCATGAAAGAGCGATTTTTTGAGTTTTTTTAAATTGTTTATTTATTAGTACATAGGAAAAACGTATGAGGCCTAGGAACCGTTTGAATGATACAAAACTTTCCTTAACCCATAAGGTACCCATTAAAAATTAAGAATTTTTGTAAAAGTCTAAACAATTATAATAGCGACTGCAAAAAGAATTCTCTTTGCTAGTGTTTTTTAAGATTTTTTGAAAATTGCTAAAAAGCCACTTTTTGTATGAGAAGGAGAAAAAGGGGTTAAAATAGTAATTTTTAAAAATTTCAAAAAATCATAAAAAATACTAGCGAAAAGATTTTTGAATATTTTGTTGTTTAAAGAATTTTCTTAGTCGGCCACTGTCTGTGGCTGCCATAGGGAATATCAGTCGAAAGTTGAAAACACAGCTCTGCAAGGGTATCAAAATCTTCGGCGTGCTGAAGTTTTGCTTATTTTCTTGTTAATTTTCTAATCGCTTATTTTTCTTTTATATTTTATTTTCACACACGCACGCACACAAATGTAACCACTGCATTTAATACGCTCCTCCATCTGATCATGCCATTAACCTGACTTGAAATTTTTGAAACAATCTTCTGTCCTGCCAACAACCACAACCACAACTCACAACTGTCTCACTCAATGGTCCACAACAAACAAACAAACAAACTCGCATCAATCCTAATTGCATAACGAATCCAACTAACCAACAAAATAATAACAATAACAATAACAAAAAATAAACAAAAACATAAAGAGCTCGATTTGGATGATGTGATGCTCGAATTGACAACTGCTGGTGGTGGTGGTGGTGGTGCTAGTGTTGCTGGTGGTGGTGATGGTACTAGTGGTGCTAGTGATGCAGCCAATAAGTCGAGTGTGCCAGCAGTGATCATTGATGCAACTCCACCCACAGCGAGCAGCGTCGTCAAGGATAAGGACAATGCCAATTTGGCCGCCATTGTCGCAGTTATTGCCAAGGCCAGTGCCAATGCCAACAATAATGCCGCCACCGCCGCTCTAGCTGCACCTGCCGCCAGTAACAACAACAGCTTAAATAACAACGATTCTTCTCAATCTGAAGGCATGCTGGAGGAGGGACGCGTCGTCACCGTTCGGGATCTGCTCAAGGGCCTCTACGAGAAGGCATGCCAGCAGAAGCTGTGGGGATTGGTCCGTCACACGGCCGGCATGCTGGGCAAGCGTGTCGAGGACCTGGGCAAGGCAGTCACCGATCTGCTGGTGCGCCAGAAACAGGTCACCGTCGGCATGCCGCCCAACAATGAGCACACGATCACGGCACCGTTGCCCGAGGTCGAGCTGCGTCAGCTGATACACGATGTGGGTAGCATTGAGTTTGATCTCTCCACTTTCTAAAATCAAGAAAATTCATCTTAAATATTTTGCTCTGGAAATAAGAATTTTTTAATACCAAATTACTAAAACTAAGAATATTATTCATAAAAATCGCAAGTTCTTAATATAAGTGAAAAATTCTCAAATTTAAATATTTTGTTCTTAATACGTATATAAGACAATTTTAAGACCAAATTCCTAAAACTAAGAATAATATTCTAAAAAATTTTAAGTTCTTAACAACAACACACTTTTTGAGACTTAGAATTCACAACTGGTTCTGGCATTTCAAAGATGACATAAGGCTTAGATTGCTGATCAAGTCAGCACAACGGTACTGATGATAGAGATGGGCATCTCTCGAAACAGCTGTACACCGAGCCATGCTCCTTGCGTTCTGCAAGTGTTGTTTATTGTTTAGTGTCATATCGACATTACTAGACCTCAAGTTAACTAACACTTACTTCATTCTTCTAAAAATGTTAAGAAGCTTAATCTTTATTTGAGACTTTTTGTCTTGAGTATTCACAACTTTTTGGTCTATAAATAAGAACATATAATCTTAAAAAAATCATAAGTTTTATTCTTATACTAAAATTAGTGGTCTTGAATATATATAAGAATTTATTATCTTAAAAAGAATAGCTTGGTCTTAATAGAAATGTTCTTAGAATCAAGATGTGATTTCTTACTTCAAGATTTTCATGTTCTCGACGCATTTTTTAGACCAAATCTTGATTTTAGATCCTTTTTTTATATCAGTGTAGAAAGTTTACTTACTTAATCCCTTTTGAACAGGCCTATGGCGATGATGAAAGCACAGCCATGTTGACACAGGAGCTAATGGTCTATCTGGCCATGTTTATACGCACAGAGCCGCAGCTGTTCCATGAGATGTTGCGACTGCGCGTCGGACTCATCATTCAGGTCATGGCCAAGGAACTGTCGCGGACGCTTAACTGTGGCGGCGAGGCCGCCTCGGAGCATCTACTTAACCTATCGCCGTTCGAAATGAAGAATCTGCTCTATCACATACTCAGCGGCAAGGAGTTTGCTGTCAGCAGTGGTAAAGGACTGATTAAACAAATTGAAATCAAATGGACTCTAACAATTCGCTTTATTCACATTGGCAGTTGCTCGCGGTAATCTGTCCATTGTCAGCTGTAAGTCGAGTCGCGTCAGCAAGAAGAGCCAAATTGGTCTGGGCGATCCCGAGGGCGAGGATGCGCTAATTGCCACCATTGATGATCGACAGGGTCAGTGGTTGCGTCGTCGTCGACTCGATGGCGCCTTGAATCGTGTTCCTCGTGATTTTTACTCACGCGTTTGGACCGTGCTGGAAAAGTGCCAGGGATTGGCCATCGAGGGACGCGTCTTGCAGCAGAGTCTCACCCAGGAGATGACACCGGGCGAGCTGAAGTTTGCCTTGGAGGTGGAAACTGCGCTCAATCAAATACCACAGCCCGAATACAGGCAACTGGTTGTCGAGGCGCTTATGGTTTTAACTCTGGTCACCGAGCACAATATGGTGCCATCGTTGGGTGGCATTATCTACGTGGAGCATCTGGTGCATAAGGCCAATCAATTGTTCTTGGAGGATCAGCGCAAGGTGCAGGGCGATGCAACGCTCTGCTGCGCCAAGCTCAAGGATGGCAAGGAACAACAGCAGGCTGCCTCCGGCATGTTGCTCTGCGGTGGCGCCGCCTACATTTGCCAACATCTCTACGACAGGTGAGTGATCTACAAATGAAACAATCAATGATTGCACTATGGATTTGATTGCAATCACAGTTGATTGTAATTCATTTAAAGCAATTTATCGCAATCAATTTTAAATGCAATCACTTGTTAACTTAAAATAAATAACATATTATAATATATTTATTTAAGCTTAAAATATTTACAATTAAAAATTGTTATGCTTAAAAAATGATTGAACTTAAAAAGTCATTGCATATGGGCATTTCCATAAGTATGTCAACTGAGGCCAAAAGCGTAAAATTTATCAAAAACTCACATCTTGTGAAATTTTCTTCCAAAAATGTATTTAAGTTATTTATTTGAGCATTATACGCTGGAAGAAATTCAATAGGATGAACATATACATAGATTCTACATTGGAATAAATTAACTTTTTCTACATGACATCCAAAATAGACCGTTAGTTAGATTGTAACCTGAACCATTTTGATACATAGAAATATATTGAATGTTTAATTAAAAACAAGTTTTACAAGCTTGAATAAAATTTGATGAACAAATTCTTGGACCAAACTAGGTGGAAATCTTGTCACGTTCGCGATGTCGTGCTACAAATTTCTAATAAAGCTTGTAAAATAAAAAAAAATGATAGTAACATATCAAAATTATTTCTAAAATGGAAAACTACATTATTTAATTATGGTTTCAGAGTATTTTTTTCCAAATTACTGGCCACATTTCGCAGACTTTCGCATTTGTCAAGTCAAACATGACTTCCATTTTTTGTCGCGCTCGCGATGCATTGTTTTCTATAAATAATTCGAAAACGACAAGTCCTCAAAGATTGTCTTTTATCATAAAAATAGTGTTGATAAAAAGCATTAAACACGTGAGAAAACATTTTTGAAAATGTCAACTTAAGCTTTTTTTTTATAAATGACGCGTTCTCGATCCTGCTAATACCCATATAGTTATTCATTTTAATTTAAAATATTTACAATTAAAAATTGTTATGCTTTATAAATGATTGAACTTCAAAAATGATTGTAAATAAAATAGATTGCAGTCAATAAATACAATAATTTGTATTACTGCAATAAAAACCAAAATATAAATAGGTTTATTAATTAGGCGATTGATATCTAATTGCTGAAATTTATAACAGCTTTGATTCCAAAAAAAATGTATACATCTATAATATATGTCTTCATTCTTTACAGCGCGCCCAGCGGCAGCTATGGCACCATGACTTACATGTCGCGGGCTGTCGCCCTCGTGCTGGACTGTGTGCCCAAGCATGGCGAAAAGGAATGCGCAATCTCCTAGGGGATTCAAAGACACTCGCTACACTCGACCTGGAAACAAGCAAGGCGTTCTATTGGACGACGCACACTTAATGCCATGTACTGTTAAACACGACGACCCATTTATTTGCTATCCCTGTCTGCTGTAATCTCTCTGTCTCTCTCTATCTATATACATCTCTCTTTTGCTCGCGTCTGGCCGCGTTTTTAGCCCAACGACATAAGTTAAGTCTGAGATCCATCCATCTCTCCGGCAATGCTGTATATATTGTATTTTGTAGACCATCTGCTACTTAGCAATTTTTTTTGTTAGTGTTTATTTTTTTGTTTAGTTTCTTGGGCGGCTAAAAGGGGAAATGCACATTGTACTCACCAAACTACCTACGTATGTATATACAAGTATATACATATATACTAAAGAAATATTTCAACTATGTATTATCCTAAAATAAAACGCTGCGCGCCACAAACTGGTTTTATACTCGCAGATAATTCCCATCAGCGGAATTTAACATCTTTTAAATGTTTTTAAATATGAAAAATAAATATATATAAAATATGTTTGCAATGTTTAACCAATTGTTTTATTTGAAACAACTGAATCCTTGTGCGGTTCGATGTATTAGATCTTTAATTAAACCACAGAATATTCCTTGGCTCCAAAAAAAGGAAGATATGGGCATTTCCACAGAAATGTCAACCGAGGCCAAAAACGAAAAATTTGATCAAAAACTCACATTTTTTGAAATTTCCTACCAAAAAATGTATTCAAGCTATTTATTTAAGCAATATACGCTAGAAGAAATTCAATAGGATGAACATATAGATTTTACATTGGAATAAATTCACTTTTGTTTTATATTTTTGGCCATCTCCTTAAAAATTGACTTCCAATTGTATTGTATTCTAACGATTACACTAAGAGAGTAAAATTGTAACGTTAGCCATTTTAATACATATAAATATATTGTATGTTTAATTAAAAACAAGTTTTACAAGCTTTTTTTAATATATCGAATAAAATTTCATGAACAAATTCTTGGCACAAACTAGATGGAAATCTTGTCCCGTTCGCAATGTCGCGTTACAAATTACCAACAAAATTTGTTAAATAAATTATTTATAAAATGGAAAACTACATTATTTTATTATGGTTAAAGAGTCTTTAACGCTTGTCTTTTATAATAAAAATAGTGTTGATAAAATGTATTAAACACGGGAGAAAACATTTTTGAAAATGTAAACTTAAGCCATTTCTTTTTTCATTTCAAATGTCGCGTTCTCGATCCTGGAAATACCCATATATAAAACAAGTTTCAGTTTTTAGTTTTGTTAAGCATAAATATCATTCTTTTATTATTTTGCTGATGTTGTTTTCGCTTCATTTTTGCATTTTGCATATAAAATGTTTACAAAAATTGTATTCATTTACAAGTTGCTTGTGTGTGTGTGTGTGTGTGTTGTTGAATTGTTGATTTTTAGACATTTTTTAAATGTTTTTTTGTTTAGTTGTTGTTTTTGTTCGGTCCTCTCTCTTTAGTGTTATAAGCTGAGCTTGCGCAACAATAGTTTTAAATTTCGATTTAACAAAAACAGATTTGAAATGGTCACAAACAATTTGAAGAATGCCAATTGAGCTGGTGCTTATACGAGTGCGTGTGTGTGTGTGCTTGTGTATTATGTGTGTTTTTTGTTTTTGTTTTGTATAGTTATTAGTTTAAACAGAACATAAAATTAGCGATGATGTTAAACGAGAGTTGTGTAAGGTTTTAAAAAAAAATCCTAGACAAAAATACTTAAGAAGAAAGAATCAATGTTTAACAGTAGCCCCTATCGGGGACACGACGGCGCGGCGCACACTTGATGATATCGTCAACACGCAGAATCATTTCGGCAGCCTCGGATGCAGACAAGAGAACCTGACTCTTGACGGCAAATGACTCGGTGATGCCCAGTTCACGGACATCGGCCACCTTGGCATTGTTCATATCGAGACCCATGTTATGCTTGCCCTGAGCATGCGCGGCACGCAGCTCCGAGATCAGTTGGGCCGAATCGAAGCCAGCATTGTCAGCAATAGCCGTGGGCAGTGACAGCAGGGCACCTGAAAATATATAAGTACGACAATTTGAGCTGCAGTTCAAGATTGCAATTGACGTTTCACTTACGTGCAAAGGCCTCAATAGCAATAGCTTCCTTGCCGGGGGTTTCGGCTGCCTTCTTCAGGACGGCGTTGGCCATCAGGGCCTCGGAGCAGCCACCGCCGTAAACGATGCGCGACTCCTTGACGGTGGCAGCCAGCACGCAGAGGGCGTCATGGAGAGAGCGATCAGCCTCGTCCAGGATCTGTTGTGTGGCGCCACGAATGACAATGGAACAGGCTTCGCCGAGCTTGACACCGCTGAAGCGCAACAATGTGTCCTCGCCGATCATCACCTGTTCAATGAGCTTGCACTCGCCAAGCTTGACCAAAGCGGGATTCTCAAAGGTGGACACTATCTCGGCACCGGTGCAGATGGCCAGACGTTCAATGCCATCGAAATCGGCATGCTCAATGGACATGATTTGGGCATCAGCGAACAGCTGCTCAGGATAATTGTAGATAAGCTGGCGGTTGATGAACACATTACATTTGTGTGACAATATCTTGTCCACTTTCTCCTTCATCTTCTCCTTTTCAGCCATCTCCAGATCGGCGATCTTGGCCAGCGAATCAACCTTGATGCTACTGCCAAATACCTTGATCTTGTCCGTGTCCATTGGAGTGTTGGCAATGAGAATCTTTGCATTTTCAATCTGCACAATACGAATCAAGAAATAAAAACAAATTAGGGTATTTTCGGACCATGTGGTGCATGCAAAAAGCCAAACTATGTTCAAGACTCCAGGCCAAACCGGATGTCAGCGCATGAGTCACGTGTCACGTCAACAGATGTTGGCCAATTCATCTTAATTCCAACTTAATTACAATCGACAAACGTTATCTTCGGCATGCCGAACATTTGATACTTTTGCAGAGCTCTGTATTTCATTGTCAACTGATTATTTCTATTTGTACCTCATACGAATTCCGAAACTTCTATAAGGAATTTTAAAAAGGATGAAAAAAAACCAAGAATAACATTTTAGGAATCCAAAATTGACAAGAATAAATTAGGAATTTCAACTAAGAAAAACATTCGGAGTACAAAAATAAGGGAAAGAAAAAATTGGGAAAAAGGTATCTTTGGTTTTCCAGTCATTGGAGATAGGCCCGAAAAAAACAATCAAAATATGAAAGGCTAGACAACCGTCTTAAATCGCTACTCAATACATACGACCAACATAAAGATGAAAATATTGTTGATATTTTACTGACACACAATATAAACATGTAGATTTTGAAATAAATGGTTCGAATAAATATCACATGCGCTGGCAATGGAAGTCCTGATTTTTTTTAAAAAAAAAAAAGGTTCGATAAATGTTGTCTTTTTACTAATTAATAGGAAAAACTCGAAATCAAAAATATTTTATTAAAAATTGCGCTTTTTCTAATTTTTGTTTTCCCAATTTTTGCTTTCCCAAATTTTTTCTTCCTAATTTTGGAATCCTCATAACTGTATTTCTAATTTCGGATTCCTACTTATTCGGTTTATAATTTTGGATTCCTAGTTATTTTTATCATAGAATCATTTCCAAATTTGGAGAACTAGAGCTGTCATCAATTGAAAAATAAAAGCATTCAAGCTTCAATTTGTATCTTAAATACGATTCGATTTATTTAAAAATATTTCAGGTTGAATATAGCAGATAGAAGCCAAATTAGACTAATAATTTGTTGTCCAATTTAGTTATTCAATTGAAGCAACTCTAGCAGCTTTCGATTGCAAAGGTTGGTCTCGATAACAAAAATGAAAGTGGAATTCAGAACAGCTCGGTTTAGTCATTGATGCTCGGTTTTGTTTTTCATGCAATAAATATTTTATAGATGCTTATAGAAAAATTCTTTTAAAATATACTTCAACTATTTAAAGTTAAAGTAGTAATGTTAAATGTTTTTAAAAATGTTCAACATTATTACAATTTTCAGTTTATAATTTTAGGTATTTATTTTAATGCTTTAAATGGCATTTACATTTAAAACAGGTGACTCTAAAGCACACGTTTTGAAAACGACAATTATTGTCGATTTTCGGAATTCGGAACAGCAATCAACAATCAGCGTTTTGTGGCAAATCGACTCGACTCGTTTTCGGAATTGAGAACAGGCCTGATTATAATCTGTTTTCCTTGAGAGCATTAGAACACTCCTTGCAAGAGTATAAATATAAATAAAAGCATTGCAGATTGTGGCTGTCACATCAAACTCGTCAAAATGGCTGTGATATGAATTGTGGAACAACATAAGTCACAGTCATTTCGACGCGTTAATATGAAGCATTGTGAACACATACATACATACATACATACAACAATGATTAATAACAATAGTTAACAATAAGTATTCATCACACTTACACGCTGAGGCTGATGGACGCCGGGCTTCTTGTCCAGCAGAAAGCCCTCATCGAGGAACGACTCGTTCAGTGTGCCGCCGGACTTTTTGATGATTTGTATACACTTAAGTTCGCCAGATCCTTTCAGGCGCAGCACAGCATCCACGGCCAGATTGGCAAAGAAATCCTTGTGCTGGTGCAGGATCTTCGATGACAATGTGGTGCGTGCAATGTTGAGCAAATCATTCTTGAATTTCTCATTGTTGGTGGAATTGTCCTGGGCGGCAGCGGTCAGAGCTTCGAGAGCCACCTGGGTGGCAATACGCCAGCCGGACACAATGATCTGTGGATGCAGCTTCTGTTCGACCAGTTTCTCCGCCTCGCGCAACAATTCGGAAGCCAGGACGGTGACCGATGTGGTGCCATCGCCCACCTCTTCGTCCTGTACACGCGACATGTCCACCAAGATTTTGGCAGCTGGATTATCGACGCCAACGGCGCGCAAAATGGTCGCACCATCGTTGGTGACCTCAACGCGACCGGCGTTGCGGCCAGCTGCCACCAGGATTTTGTCCATGCCCTTGGGTCCCAGAGTGCTCTTCACGAGATCACCGATGGCGATGGCACCAATGAACGATGACAGACGCGCCATTTCCGCTTTCTCCTCCTGCGCCTCATTTTTGAGTACGCGCACGGGATTAAGTGACATCTCCTGTGAAATAGATTAAAAAACAATTTTAAAATAAACATAATGCAATTTGTTTATATCAATTACTATACATACATACATATATGTATACATATATATATTTAGTTAAAAACTTGAGTTTCCATTGCATCGGACCTAACCCCAAATTGCGTGCGTGATTCATCGGCTGTGAAGCGCACGCAGAAAACACCCAGCATGCATTTTTCAAAATTTCTAAATACTAGCTACTAAAAATGCTGCATCATCTTTGGCATTGGCAGTTGCAACTACAATTTCAAAAGTGTTTAAACATAAATGGAAGTTTCTCGAAGCAATGAGCCCTCCTCACGTGTGTGTAGGCTTGTCATACAGTCAGTCAGTCATCTATGTAGCTTGCGGCTGTGTTTGCTGCTTTTGCTGCTTTGACCGACCGTCTGCTTGCTGTGCGTGCGGCTTTTGACAGACACCCGGCAAATGAAAACGCTAGTTTGTATGCAATTATCAATGAAAACGTAAATATTTCACTGCACTTGCATCTAATATGCTGTAAACTTATTATATTGTTTGTTCAATTTCATTTAATTTACCATTTTCAATGCTTATTAACAACTTTTTGGATCACAGAATTCAGAAATCCCCACAGCGCGACAAAGCGACAAAGAAAATGGCGAAAGAATAACTATCACATCGACATATCGATAATTCACAAAGCAAACGTACAATATAACAGGCTTGCCACTTTTAATTTAGCGTTGCCACTGTGTGTGAAATGTGCTGTGAAGAGCGGCAATTTCAAATTGAAGCCATTTGCCTAAGTATGTCTTCAAAATAGCAATTAAATAAAAAGTAAACAATTTAAAGATATGTGCGTACATGTATGCAGTTTCATGGACTTGCACACACACACACACACATGCAGGGCTGACACAATTTGCTGTGCGTGTGGGTCTAATATTGCATGCAACAAATGCCGCCTGCGACGTCATGGTTAGAGCTTTTTTGCATGCACACAAAAACAGACATGCAACTGCTAAAGACATACATATGTATGTACAGCTGCGGTCAAAATAATAGTAGTGCCACCTGACAAACAATTTAAGCTTTGATATTTATTATGTACATCAGAGCTTTTGTTTTCTGATGTTGCCAGATCATAGTGTTGGTAAAGTATTTATGGAAATTCACCGTTAGGACTCAAAAGCTTGCTCCACTTTTGAGCTTCTCCGCAATTTCGTGATCAACGCTAAATTTGATCCGGTCAAAATAATAGTAGTGCTTCATCAGAAGTAAAAAAAAAAGGATTTTAAGCAAGAAAGGCACTTGATTTGGTATTTATTTATGTAATTTGATAATTTGCAATATGTTTTAAAAATTTTTTTTTGCGTAGAGCTGTTACAATGGGGCGTGGCAAACATTGCACTTCTGAGAAGCGTGCTCTTATTAGGAAATTGATTAGTGATGGGAAAACTTATAAAGAAGTCCAAAATTTGATTAAATGCTCACCAACCATGATCAGAAATGCCATAAAGTACTCGCCAAAAAAAGAAAGTCGTGGAAGACCTCGAATTATGACCAAAAAACTAGTGACGAAAGTTGTAAGATTTTCGAAGCGCGACCCGTTCGCTCCTGCTACACTCATAAAAAAGGACTTAGATATGGATCAAAGTGTGGAAACCATTCGCAGATGTTTGCGGAACAATAATCTGGCAGCAAGAAGCCCGAGAAAAGTTCCATTATTAAAAAAAATACATGTCCACAAGCGATTACGCTTTGCTAAGGAGCACCTGAATTGGCCCCTTCACAAATGGAGGAATATATTATGGTCGGATGAGTCCAAAATTGTTTTGTTTGGTGGCCGAGGATCTCGACAATATGTAAGGCGTCCACAAAATGCAGAATATAATCCCAGATTCACCTGCAAAACCATCAAACATGGTGGTTCGAACATAATGATTTGGGCGTGTTTTTCGTACTACGGTGTCGGACCCATACATTGGATCAGAACTATAATGGATAGGCACGAATACGTCAAAATTCTAGAAAACATTATGCTGCCATATGCTTCGGATGATATGCCGCTTATTTGGATGTTCCAACAGGACAACGGTCCAAAGCACACCAGCAAAACTGCCAAGGAATGGTTCATATCAAATAAAGTTGATGTAATGGAGTGGCCCGCGCAGTCCCCCGATCTGAACCCCATAGAGAATTTGTGGTCCGATGTCAAGAAGGAGGTTGCCAAACATCTACCAACTAACAATAATCACCTTTGGGAGATCGTTAAGAGCGCCTGGAGCGCAATACCTCCAGAACGATGCCAAAATCTGGTCGATGCGATGAAACGTCGTTGTCAGGCGGTTATTGATAATAATGGCTACACAACAAAATATTAAATTTATTAATTATTAAGTTCCTTTCGTATATCCAATCTTCTAAACAAAAAAAAGTAAATTTAAGATCGTTTTCATCATTGAAATATTTGAATATCTGATCTCACTACTATTATTTTGACCGCCTATTTTTCAGGCTAATACAAGAAAAAAAATTATAAGTTGAAAAATAATAACTTTCAATTACTTTTGTTTTCTCAGATGGATTAACTATATAACAACGTTCCTTAAAAAAAATAAAAAAAAAATTTAGATAAATTTAAAGTTCCTTAATTTTTAGTTTTTTGAATGACATTACACGCACTACTATTATTTTGACCGCAACTGTATGTATGCCTGTATGCATACTCGTACATAGGCAAACACAAGCTTATTTTAATCATTAGCGCTGCAGCTGCTTTGGCTGTTGCTGTTTGCTGCATTTGATGTTTGGCATTGTTTACGTTGCAGCTTTTTTTTTTAGCTTTTACGCTCAGTTTCAGTTTTCTCAGCGCTTTCGTTGCGACAAGTTGTTGCTGTGCCATAGCGAAAACTCAAATAATTTGGAAAAAATACATATAAAACGACAAATCATAAAGTGCTACTCGTTTTGTTGCAGCTGTTGTGTGTTGAGAGAGCGCGCGCAAAATCTAAAACAATATTGCCAATTGGCTCCACTTCACTCCTCCCACTCCAACTCTTCGCCACTAACCGCCACCTGCAGCGCGCGCATTTACCGCTGAAATTTTGTGGTGTAATGTGTTTGGTGTTTACTACTGTTGCTGTTGTTGTCCTACTAACGGTGTCACAGTCAGTGCAGTGTCAGTGTTGTAAAGCGTTCACGTTGCGCGAGCATGGCACGCAAGGATGATCCCGTTTTCAATGTGAAATTTGTGGAGCTTGTTGAAAAGCAGGCCTGCCTGTGGAACTACACGCATCCGGGCTATAGCAAAAAGGAGGAGGTGCAAAAAGCTTGGCAACATGTGGCCAACGAGATAAAGGACACAGGTATAAACAGAAACAAAATAAAACGCATTTATAAATGACACTTGCTGCTGCAACAGCGAGAAATGCAACAAATTGAAACAAATACTTTTTAATTCGTCTTCCACAACATTTGTAGATTTCCATTTTCGTTGGCTTGTTATTTTTTCTGCTGTTTTTTTGCATTGCAATTGCGTGCTCATTTGTTGTGCGAGTGTATGTGTGAATGTGTGTCTGTGCTTGTATGCATTTAGCTGGCGCGCGCCTATGATGCAAGCTTTTCACTGCCCCTGTATGTATGTATGAATGTAGTGTGTGTGTGTGTGTGCAATTTCAATGCAATCGCAATTTGTAGTCGTGCCAACTCACTTGCACTCGCCTGCATTAGTATAAAGTTGCTTGCATGGCTGTGTGCGTGTGTGTAGGTGTGTCACTGTGTCACACACACAAATCGCAGCGCTCGGCGTTTGCATGCAATTAGTCGTTGCTTTGGTTGTTGTTATTGTTATTGTTATCGCTGCTGCTGCTGCTGCTGCTGTTTTGCCGCTTTTGGCATGTAATTAAGTTTTCTTCAGCAACTGCAGTCTGCAGCGCTGTGCAAATACCCTGCAGCTTAAGCTG
>JBAMBJ010001798.1:0-14591 GCA_037043495.1 Drosophila recens | reverse complement strand
AACTGAGCGGTACCTCCGCACGAAATAAGCTGTGAGTCACTGTATAAAGTTCCCCATTAAAATAATGTGTGTGTGGAGGTAGGGAATGGGGAAGCGGAAGAGTGTATAGCGCGTGATGGAGGGGGAAATGTAACTAAACTAAGCAGCTAAATACAGATGTCTTCAAATAAATAATATGGTTGTAGGTATGTATGTGTGTGTGTGTGTGTCTGTGTGTGCTCACAACCAAATAACTAACTAAGAAATTAACTAAATACAATGGATAATCAACTCAACTAAACACTAATCAGTGTGTGCGTGTGTGTGTGTGTGTGTTTGGTGTGTAACTTAAGGTATAAGAATAAAAATAAACGCAACCCTTGCAAATTAAAAAAAAAAAAAAGAAAAAAAAATACAATACAAAAATACCATCCACACATATAGCAAAAAATATTAACAATACAAGAATTAAATTAATTGAATTAATAAACATGTGTATGTACGAGTTTTGTATATATGTATGTAAATAATATACATAAATATAAAACTGAAATAAGTTTGAGAATATTAAGTGACTTTAAGCAAGGTGGACCGACCTAAATGGATGCGCTTCAAGACCAGCGTCACCAATGGACGCCCCAGCAGATCCCAAGCGGACTTGAGAAAATTGATCTCGCCTTTAAGGATGTCAATCATAAGTTCGTTATCGGAGGCGATATAGAAGCGCGATAAGTCGACAAACTGATGCATTGTACAATAATAATAATAATCATCAATAAATAATAAGTTAAACAAACAAAAAAAAAGATAAAAAAGAAAACGTAGTATCAATTGCATTAAATCAGTAAAAATAATCAAAATGACAGAGATAGAAATAGAAATATAAATATAATATAAAGAAAAGAGAGAAAGAGACAGAGACAGAGAGCAAGTGCGGGAAGGGAAGGATTCGGTTTGGTTTAGATCCGTGCAATTTACCTGCGGGGTAAAAGCAAAAATGCGATCCTTTAGGGAATACAATTTGCTGGTGCTAAGTATGCCAACGTCCCGAGATTTGCGTCCACTGAGTCCCAGCTTGCGATTGCGTCCCAGATACGTGTACAAATGGCTGAGCACACGGGCCGGTTGCACCTCAATGGGTGCGACCTCAGCAATGGTTTGCACATGCAGATCATGTTCGGCCAGCTTGTCGCGGATCTCAGTGTCCTCGGCTATGATGACCACCTGGACGACAACATCGGGCTTTTTCTGCGCGCCCAGGCGCCGATTCAATGGATCCAGTTCGCCCACAGCCAAAAATCCCTGCATTAGATAGATGGAATTGTAATACATGAATATGAATAATATGTGGAATGGAATGGTATAGCCACCTCCTGCAGCAGACGGCCCAAAATAAAGAGCGATTGACCCCATAGAAATGGACAGCGGCCGACAACTTCGCGCACTTGTGAGCCAGGCTTTTGATACTCGGCGCCAACTAAGTCCTGGGGCACGGCATAGCTTTCGGGTATCAGCAGAGTGCCATCTTCGGAGCGTACCATGATCTTCTCCAGCTTATCGGCATACTCCTGCACGGAGCGTTTATCATTTTGAAATGCATGGAACAATATCAGATAGCAAAAGAAGAGCGGCCACTCGCACTCAATATTCTCAAACATTCGCAGCTCCCAACGCTCGTAATAGAGTCGCGATGGATCCTCTTTGGGTGTACGATAGCCATCGCGCAGGAAACGCTTGCAGCCATATTTGCCCTGTAGACGTGACAATATTGCATCTTTTGTATTAAGTATGAGCTGTGCATCATCGACGGCAAATGCCGGGAATCCAATCACGCACAGCAGACCCGAGTCCAGCTCCTTGCTGTTGGACTCGCGTGGCAGCATCGACTGCAGCACAGCTTGGCATTTGTGCGCCTCATCGGCCAGCACATGAATGACACTGGCGGGTCCGCCACGTGCCCCAAACAAATCCAGCTCATTCATGGCCTCAAGTGCGGCCTTGGCCATGCCAATTGAGCTGGCATTCAGCTCGGGTTCACCTAGAAACGTACATAAATAACAAGGTTAAATTTAGCCACAGTCAACTAAATGAAAAGGTTCTCACCATGGTTGGTCTTATCGCCACGCTCCCAGATGCCATAGTCGGGAATCGAGTATGCGGATTCAATGTAGAATACCAAATTTTGTATGAATGATACCTCGTCCAAAGAAAATACAATCTGCAGACCGGAGGCGGTCATTTGTGCCAGGATGAGAAGGTATAGGGAAACAGCATCGATCTGCAGATGACCCCATTCGTTGTCACCGACAACGGGCAGACCGTTCTTGCTCGAATACTTGGCATGGAGTGAATCGTATGGGCTTTGGGTCATTTTAAATTTTTCGACCTTATCCTTTTGATTCATCATGGCCATGAGTAGGCCGCGCATCAGCTTAACACAGCTCTGCTCCAGCTCATAGCACTTGGCGCGATCCTCATCCTGATCGGCAATCTTCTTATAGGCCATGGACAGGCCCCACACAGCCAGAATGCAATAGACATTGTCGCGTATCCAGGCATGCGAGTTAATATTCGAGGCGGGAAACAATCCGGTCACTGGCTCCTGGTGTGCCAATATCAAGCGATGCACAATCCGCTGATAGTAGTCCAGGCGCACGCCTGAATTGCTGCGCGATCGCATTCCAAATTCTGTATGCTTCACGTTCGGTTCTATTCCCCACATGCAAATACGAGTAGTTCATTAATTTATTTATTGTGCATTTAAAAGACACAAACAAACAAACACTTACATAATTATTTCAACGAGCGTTTGTTTGTTATCGTGGATGCGGCGTGAGATGTGTGATGTTACCACTATGCCCACTATGTAATTGTTGTCAATGTCTCAGGGCCCTCCTCCCCCACGACTTGCGACCCACAAACCCGCCCGCACAGCACACAGCAGCAGCTGGCTCAACTTAAAAGCTGCTGGATTCGCTATCAAGGCTGTCAACCTGTCGCATTATCAGTGCAAATGTTAATTTGGCCACTGGACGCGAACGCTGAGGATTTATTTCAGATACTTGTCGGATCGTTGAATTGCAAAAATTAAGAATAAAATCGTTAGAAATGCTAAAATTATACACCGAAATGTCAACTGAATGTCATGCCGACTATCGATGTATCGCCCAGAACGCTTATCGTTCTATCGATTGTATACTTTGACGATTACGTGACTAGGTTGCCACTTGAAGAAATAAGAATGCGCCAAGAACAAATTTAAATAGAGCCAATTTCAATTAAAGAAACTCATATCAGAACTGATCAATACAAATATTCTGCTCTAAAGTACGTGTTGAATAATATTCAGTAAATATAATCAAAACAAGAAAGCTGAATCTCCTGATTTACGAAAACATCAATCAAGAGTTGCAAGCTTGGGTCGGATACTAGAACTGGGTCTCTAGGCTTTAAATAGCTATTTTATTTTTATTTAAAAAAATATCTAGAAATAAATAAAAAACAAATGTTAAAATACCTATTAAAATAGATATTTTTATATTAAGCTTCGAAAATTTAAATTCTAATTTCGTAAATTAAATTCATAATTTCCGCCTCATCTTTTAAATATTTTTAATATTTTTTAAATTCTGAATAAATTAATCAAATTGAAAAAGGGCATTTCCACAGAAATGTCAACCGAGGCCAAAAACGAAAAATTGATCAAAAACTCACATCTAGAGAAATTTCCTTCCAAAAAAGTATTTAAGCTATTTATTTAAGCAATATACGCTTGAAGAAATTCACTAGGATGAGCATATAGATTCTACACTGGAATAAATTCACTTGTTCCATATTTATGTCCATTTTCTTAAAAATTGATATTCAAAATAGACCGTTTGTATTCCATCGATTACACTAAGAAGGATAGTAAGATTGTAACATAAACCATTTTAATTCAAAGAAATATATTGAAAGTTTATTTTAAATAACTTTTTCGGGCTGATTTCGATATATAATTTAAAAAAAGAGAGACAGAAACTACATAAATACTTTGTGGAAGAAAATGTCACGTGCGACAGGTCACATGCGACAGTGACTCAAATCAAATTTAAAAAAAAACTGCTAAATATTTTTAAATCAAACAAAAAGCATTTTTTAGATAAATGAATGCATTACATATCAAAATGATTTGCATCAAAAAATTCGTTGACGTTTTGCCGAAATTAGTGATAGAACTGGTCGCCGAAAAAACGACTTCTGTCTGAGTCGCGTGCGAATGTCTTAGTTTCTTTTTAATTATCTTGAAAACGAACAATTTCCCAAAATCAACCTCAGCACCAATAATAGTGCTAAGTAAGACCTATAAGTTTCCCCTTTTGTCACAACAAAATAATGTTTGGGAAAATGTTTTATTTTACTTTGAATGCGTACGAATATCGCATTCGACATTAGAGAATTACCCATATTTTCAATAGCATTCAACTCAACAAGTTCTGCCTACAATTTTGCTGTCTCAGTGGCACTAGTAACCTAATTTTCCTTTACATTTTATTATCTGATCTGCAATTAAATATTCTAATACGTTTCTTATATCATATTTTCTTGCCTAGGAAATATTTTTGGCGAAGAATATATATGTATTTATTTTGTAAGCATATTAAAGTTATACGACAAAAAGTAGTCAATTCATTATTTAAAATAGTCAGATTTCTAGCTAACAGCATTCCTTCCAATTTTACAGCTTTTTCCTAAATCTACCTAATAGCTAAAACTGCTGCACAGCTCTGAACTAAATAAACACGCAAACACACACACACACATGTGTAATATCATTTAATATATATGTATGTATGTTTGTATTTGTCAAAAGTTGGGGATGTTATAAAATGGGAGTAGCTCCTTCAAGACTGGCAGGTCCGGTCTGGTCCGGTCCGGTCCGATCCGGTCTAGTCCCGTCGACTACGCTTCCGCTCCGAGTGGCTGCCGCGTTCATTCTTTTCGTCGGCACGCTTGGGCGCCTTCTTGGCCATATTCAAGAACTTGTCTAGACCGAAGGGATCCTCTTCCTTCTCGAATTCAACGGGCCCGCTGCGTTGAGCTGCAGCTGTCTCTCTGGATCCAGATCCGGCACCCGAGAATTGCTTGTCGGGCACAAAGCGTTTCGTATTGACAATGGTATCCAGATCACCACCATAATTGTCACTATCCGCCTGTTTGCTGGGCCTATAGATGTGCGCGCCCAACGTATTGGAATCGCGCCAGGGCTTATCATACACATTGTAGGCCTCATCATCACCATAGCCGGAGTCCATTCCCTTGGTGGTGTTGAACAGTCGCTGGTCGAACAATGTTTCGCCAGTGCCAACGCTTTTGGCTGGCAATCCCAATGCAATTTGCTCGGATATATCACGCTCCCGTTCACGCTGCAATTTGGTGCGTTTCTCTGGCGCTGCTCGCAGTAAATTTCGATCGCGTTGTCGTTCCCGTTGACGCTCCGCACGGAGATCGTTGCGCTCCCGGGCATCGACACCGCCGCCAGAGCCGCTGGGCACGTCTGTCTCTGGATTGCGCAAGCCCGCGCGCTCCTCACGAGCTCGCTGTGCCATCATGCGCAGCATATCCTCCTTCTTCTCCTTCTCCTTCTGTGCCAGCTTCTTCTCCAGCTGCGCCCGCGCTTCGACGGCTTCGCGCGCCTTCCGATCGGCTATGTACAGTGCCTCGGCCATCTTGGCAAACTTCTCGTTGATGTGGACTTGCTGCAGACCGCGTCCGTCGGCAGCCAGGCGCTTATCGAGTGGTATGGTGTAACCTGAAAAGGAAAACAATTTACAACAATCATTCAATCGATGCAATCGATGGTATGGGTATGGATCAAACCTTTGGCGTTCTTCCAGTTGGATATGCAGGGCGGAATCTTCCATTCTTTCTGCTCCTTCACTGTCACCTTGCGCGAGGGCGAGTGCAGCACAGGCGCTGGTGGTGATGGCGGGCCACGTGGTATCTTCTTGTTGATGCGGAACTTTGGCGGCTCCATCGGATCCAGCTGTGCCTCCACCATGCGAATGACACGCTGCTTGGCACCCGAGTTGAAGGCATCACCCTGCTGCGATGGCGTATAGCGAATGTATTGGGCTGGCGCTGCTTTCTGTGCATGACGCACTGGAAGTGCTGAGGTAATCTTTTGATTGGTAAGCTTCTCAAGTGCCAGGCGAGTCTCCTCGGTTGTTTCAGCCACCGTTTCCTCATCCGGACGCTGCAGTTCATCCGCATCTTCGGCCAAAACCTCGGCGGGCAACAGCTGCGATATCGAGGAATATACGATTTTGTCTTTTCCGTGTCCCTGACGCGCAATCGCATCATATTTGACTTTGCCCTTGTCGTCCAGACGCACAGCCAGTGCATCTGACTTCTTGCCCATATTTGCAGGCGCCCCAAGACCTTAACAACAAAAACAACAAAGCACAAAAGAAAAAAACACCAGCAATAAATCAATACAAACGTTTTGTTACTTGCATTTTATGCAGCGACTCTTACCTAGCGGATACTGTGCAACATGAATCTCGGGAAAGGCGCCACCATCGCCAAAGTCAGCTTCTGTGCGCGGTATCCAGTCCTTGCGCTGTCCGTAAGGTGGCGCTGCGATTTTGGCGGACACCAATGCACCAATCATCGGAGCACCTTTGGCTGCCATCCGACGCTCGTCCTCGCGATCCCATACCGCGTTGGTCGGCGTGGGCAGAAGACTTGATAGCGACATCACAATTCTTTGTCTATTGGTTGATTATTTATTATTTATGATAATTTTTGTGACAGATTGATTAAAGAAAACAACGATGAAAAGATGAAAAACACACACACACTACGAAATTACCAGCGACGAGTACTTGTGTAGTGTGACCGTCGCAAATGAAGCACATGAATTGCTCAGCAGTCGATATTAATCGATTACATTATATCATTACCACGGCTGCCACAATTGGCGGTTTTTCGCCAAAACTGGCTTTTTTCCTGTTGGCGCAATAGCACATATTTTTTAATTAAGCTCTTTTTTTCATCAGTTCAGAATCAGTTATTTTAGATAGTTATAAGTTGAAGTACATATTTATTTTTATTTAATAACATAATAAATTGATTAAGAATATGTGAAATACTTTGGAAATATTTTTATTGCTTTAAGTGTTTGTGAGCGAAATATGTTTTATTTAATTAAATGCAAAAAAACCGTGAACTAAAAAAAAATTTTGGCTTTTTTTAGTCAACTTGGCTCATTTTTTGTTTGTTTTTGGCTCCATCAGATATTTTTAAGTGGCAACCGTGGTCATTGCAATCAAATCAGTGCTGCCAGATAGTTCAACTCAAGAAAAGTGGCAGTTAAACAGCTTTTTAAAGTTTAAAAATACATAATTGATTTATTCGATACCGATACATAAAACATTGTGAAAAATACATTTTAATAATTATTGCGCATGCGTTCGATGGGTTTTCTTGGTTGAATGCGTAGACGTTTTGATGAGCCAGCAACAGGCGAAGTGTGAACACTATATTGATTGTCCAGCGTGTGAGTTCGCTTGCGTTTCATGCTCCGCATATCATCGGGATCATCATGGGCATTCATGGTGCGCACCAATGAACCAGCAATGGAGGCGCAACGTCGAATCAAAGAGCCCGATGTGGAGCTGGCATTCTCTTTGTCCGCACTGCGATCAGATCTTAGGGTCGCTGGCAGGCGCATCACAGACGACATTAGTGACCAGAGTCGTCCTGGTTCCGACTGCGAGACAGAACTGGAACTGGCTGTTGTGCATTTCTTATCATTGTGCGTGGATGCGCTGTTCGGCAGGAATACCTCCTCGTCGCTTTCCACATCCTGCACACAGCTGAAGGCCTTCAGATTGGAGCACGCACGCAACGGCGGACGAGCGCGTGGTCCCTGTGGACGTTGTACCGGCGGTCGCACCTTATTCGGCGAGAATTCACCGTTCAGCTGGCGTGGTATAATCTGTTGTCGACGACGCTCTTTGCTGGTGGCTTCAACGGGATCAGTGATTGGATTGGGCGTATAAAAAACATCCTTCTCCTCCTCCTGTACGGATTCATCGCCATCTACTTGTGTTGTGTTGTTGGGCGCCTCAATCTTGAGCGGTGTCTCGAACTTAATGAGCTTCTTATTGATAACGGCGCCCGGAATGCGTGTAATTGGCGTTATTGGAGGCATTCCCAGGCCAGCTGAAACCGCCACTGGAGCAATGCAATTGGCACTCAGCTCGGCCGTAGATGAAGATGACGACGTGATGATCTCAACGCTCTCGCATGAATTGTAAACAGTGCTTGTTGTGCTGCCGTTGGCCGTGGTGGAGACGGGCAGGGAGTTGCTCCGGCTGCCATGCTGGGTGCGTGTTATGATTATCGATTCAGTGGTTAGCTTTTGAGCTGACAGCAATATCTGGTATGCCTCGGTGTGCTCCTCCACACTGGCCTCGCTTTGTGTACGTCGCACGGCGGGGGACAAGCGTAGATCCAATGCCGTAGATCCAGGATCGCCCGGATTATTCTCACTCAAGTCGAGACGGACGCGTCGCTGACCAGCATGCCCATGCTGGGTGGCCAGCATGCCCACGCCATGCTCGACAAATGCCTTTTGTATGCTCTTCGACATGACCTGGCGCAATGGAGTCACAGCCATCATCTTGCCACGACCGGGAACCTTCCATGGTCGCTGTTGTGGCTGTTGTTGGGCTAGACTGTTGTTGTTGTCCGCTGTTGTAGCAGCTGGTGTGTTCTCATAGCCACTGAGATGGATGCTGGACATGTGACCACTGCCACTGGCGCCACCACCGCCCCCCGTGGCATTGAAAGTTAGCGCCTCCTTTGGCTTGGCGAATACGCTGCCAACCTGCAATGGCGTCGATGTCGATCGTATTACTTTGGCGCCAATGCTGCTCTGCTGCTGCTGCTGCTGCTGGACAGCCAACTGGCCAATGCTGCGACGCTGTTGGTCAGACAAATAAACGCTATCCGAGGAAAGATTGCGTATCGATGATACACTGAACTCCTCGTGGGTGAGACGACTCTTGGCCTTCCAACGGAGATTGAACAGCGATATTGGTGTGAGATGAGATGAATGCTCGTTCAGATCTTTGGCAATGCTGGGCGACGTTTGGGTCGATATTGTGATGGCGGCCGGCGCTGTTGCTGTTGCCTTTTTCACCGTCACCTTCGAGGCGTCCGTGTCGCAGGTGCGATTCTGCTCCAAGCTGCCAGAGCTGCAGTTCTGACCCAAGTCAACGCACTTGCTAAACTCGAGCAAATCATCGATTTTCGTGTATTGCCGCAAACACTTGCGACACCGCAGCGGCAAATGGACGCTCTCAATGTGCGCCAAAAGCTCCGCGTACATTTCCTCGCGCAGCGTCAGCGGCTTTTGTTCACAGATCGGACAGAATACATATATGGTCGTCGGTTCCGTTACAACAGCATCCTTAACCATGTTATCGCCATCGCCATCTCCGTCATCCATTTTGCTTTGCTTTTGCTTTTGCTTAACCGCAATGGCGTGCGTGACAAACTGATGCTTTTGGCGGCATTTGGCGCAGCAGAAAATGCGCTTACAAATATGGCACTTGGCCTGCAAGTATCAAGTATTTTTTTTGTTTTTAGTTTGAATATTATCGCTGATTAATGAGCACTTCTTACCTCATCCATTAAACGCATGTCTAGTTGTTCTAATTTTTAATTAAACGAATTATAAACTACATTCAAATGAAATTTTCATCACGAACGCCCCTACACACATACATGCATACATATATTGCAACGGTTCTTTTGCATGCATGCATTTCAATGAAAATGATATCGATAACACCCGAAATCGATCATTGGAAATCTGATTACACAAGTTACAAAATCGAATACTGATACAGTCGCTGTCAGTTTGTATGCTCCACTAATATATGAATTGATCACTGCGGACGGCAGTCCGCAGCACGAAGGGTGCGAGAGGCGACTAGCAATATATAGAAAATTTGCTATGACTGTCCGATCAGGTCGAATTATATACCGATCGAAATGTATAGTTTTAACCAGGAATTAAAGCCTAAACAAATATCGGTTTCAGTTACGGTTTTGGTTATGTTCGGATTTAGGTTTTTGGTTATCGGTTACGCAAAATCTTTGAATAAAGGTTTCGTAACGGTGAAACGGTTTTTGTATGTTTCGGCTTTGAAATACCGGCATGGTTTCGGTTCACAAAAAAAATTTCTTTAAATAAATATAATTAGATTTATAATATATGTAATGATAATTAAATAGGCAAAAAAGAAAAGAAAATCTAAAATAAAATATAAAGCTAATAACAAAATATCAGAGATCGCAAACAAGACTTATGAGTCAAAAAAAATCGAAACAATTCTGAATTTTTTCGTTAAAAATTATTTTTAGCTTGTTTTTTAATTTTCGATTTTTAATTTTCGTATCAAAAATACACGTCGCTAGGCAATCGTGTTTGTAAAAGTAATCTTTCTTTTTCTGATAATAAAACAAAAATATATTTATATCGAGCCCTTTTTGCGGATATAACGTAAGCGACATTTTTCCGAAATCTGTTTTTTAATGCAAATGTGTTCATTAATATTAATATTATCTACACTCAAAATATTTAACTTTAATTGTTTATATTTTCGGAGATATTGGCCTGTCAACTATAACGTAAGCGACAAATGACACGAAGAAATCAACTTAACGAAACCTTAAACCTTTCTCCTGTAAAATTTGCTTTTTGTCGCTTACGTTATATCCGCAAATAGGGCTCGAAGTGTTGCCAAACAACTTTTTTTTGCTTGTATGTTAAGAATGCGGGCTTTAATGCGTTTGTGTTTTTATACTCATTACTATTTAGGCTCTACTGACGTAGGGTTCTACAAACACTAAACACCTTTTGACACAGTTATAATGACGAATTTCTAATATCTTATTCCAAATTTCCTGATAAATATCTTATAAAAAAACCTCTTTACGAGGTAAAAGTCTAGTGACGAAAACATTTTCATGCCCCAACATTTTTGATATCCAATATCTTTGCATTATTAATTTCCAACTTAAAATATTTTATTAAACATTTTTGTAAAGGTACAGAACTGCGAATTTGCTTATCATAAATTGTTACATTTCTTCGGATTGGTACACATATCATGTAACCCAACCAAAAAAGAAAAAAAAACCATAGAGTATGTTATTTGAATTGGTACGGTTGTATTATTAAACTCTTAAAAACAAAATTGCTTTAATACATTTTCTTGGATTCGCATTTTAAGTTCAATTTTACAAATGATCAAGTTATGAAAACTAAAAATTAATTAATTGCATTTCTTTTCAATCTATTAAGTTCTTGTCAATAAAATGCAAGTTTGGAAATGAAAGTTACATATGTTCATATGTATAAGTTTAAGTATAATGGACAGTTACTCCAAATATTTAAAAAATAAGTCTTTGGAACATTTTTAACATTTTTTGGTTTTGAAAAATATTTGCATGATTCTCTACAATTTAGTTAACAGATACAATCTGAATTCGGGTTGACAGTGTCCTTGAACAAATCTTGCAATCGCATCATAACTTTGTCATCCATGTGCACTAGCATATTATTAAGCACAAGACTTTTAATGTCATTGCCTTCATCGTCAAATACATTCTTCACGAAACGCACATCATTGAAATCAAAGTCAACATCGGCGTTATAAACACGAAACGGTTTTCCTTGTCGCGTTCTGCAAAAGTGTTTGCGTAGCAAATTTCGAGCATCTTCTGGCCAAATGCGATCCATGTTGAGGGGCATCAGACCAGTGATGCACAGTTCGGTGGCCTCAAAGTTGTGCTTAAAGAAGTGCTCCTCGCATACCCATAGTTCTGTTGCCATCACTTGAACAGTATCTCTGCCAGCATCGACCTGTTTCACTTGAATGCAATCCGAGTCCACTTGTCTCACTAGAACACGTTGATATTGATTATTAAGCTTGACAATACACACAGCACCTGGTTTTGGATTGAGGTGTTGGCGTCGATTAATTGGATCCTGATAATAAACTTGAATTCTCTTTTCCAGTTCGGTAACCGGAATACCCAAAAAATAAGAGTTTATCTTGAATTTGGTCATCTTTACAACTAGTTTGGATGGCGAATCGACCTGAAAGTATAAATTGCTTCTAAATGCATGTTCACATCGTTAAAAAATCGAAGAAAAAAAACACTTACGGATAATAAATAGAACTGTATTTGATAATTTTTGGGATAAGCTAATGGATGCATGATTTCATTATTCCACAACTGATGGCGATATCTGCAGGTTAAACGCCGGCATTCGCCATAGACAGACAATTTCTGGCACAATGGTTGTCGGTTGCGATCCGATTCCGAAGCGCTACGATGCACAGTTAGCCACGTTATCCAGTTTTCCGGCACAGTTCGATCATGGTTGAGCATAAAATCACAAATGTGCCACATTTGAACGAGTTCTCTATCGCCATTGCCCAAGAATACGATCGATTTGGCCTGTTTTGAAGTTGGCTTTTGTGCTTGATAATTGCCATAAAATAGATTGAAACGCATCTTAAAACTTGGCCAGTTTCTGGCTGGCGTATAGTGGACCAAACAATCGAATTGATCACGCAACTTGGGTATTGTCTCGTCCGTGGCAATAAGGACTTTTGATCCTTTACGCTGTTTGAGCCATTGCTCGTAGCATTGCAGTCCGTGATTATCGTAAATGATGAAGCTTTTAATATTTGCTGTCGAAAGCAGTTGAACCAGCTGATCCCCATCCTTTTTTGAGTGGCATGCCAGGACGATACGTTCCTCATTTAGTTTCATCGTTTTGAGCGTTCGAATAATATCCTGTTTGCATTTGTCGGGGTCAGTGATGAGTATATCTAGCTTAACGCCACCGTAAATGGTCGCCTCCAAGGCATCATCGAACAAGAGAAGCACATCGGGAAGCTTTGGCAGCAAACGATGCATTATCGCATCGCTCCACAGACGTCCCACGATCAGCAGCTGTGTGCGATCCACTTGAATTCGCAGATAGCTGAACAGCCATTGGATCAATTTCTCGCAGTCCATGCGACGACAACGCCACATATTACAAAGATCATCAATGGCAACACATCGTATGGCCAATGGATTAAAGATGCGCGTATCTTTGCCACCATTCAAATCGCATAGTTGAAGCATCAGATCGACGGTGGTCAACAAGATGCCGCAAGGATGACGCACCAATTGTGCAGTGACCGCATAAACGTCGCTTCGTTCGAAGAGCATAATCACTCGATCCATATTGCCAAGGGATTTGCTGGTCAAGGAACCACACCATCTGGCAATCTCTTTGCCCTTCTCGGCATTTGAGCACAAAATGATGCAGCTGGGACCATAGTCGTTCGTATCATTGTCACGTTGCAGCGCTTCCGTCATAAATCGGTGACATAACCACGGCAAATAGCACCACGTCTTGCCAGACTTTTGATTGGCAACAACGCACAGGGATCGACCTTTTGCCACATGTGGCCAGGCAAAGCGTTGCAAGCATTTGGCTTGTTTATTGCCGATCTTTAATTCCATCATTGCCGCCATAATATCTGGATGAAGTGTCCTCAACTTCTTTATTTCAAAGCACGACTCCTGCTCATGTTGACTTTGGGCAAAAACACCATGTGTGATATAGCTGTAGACATGTTGTGTGGCCGCTTTAATCGGATCCAGTTTCTTGCCATTGGAATCTGAATCTGATTCGGCGACACTGATGTCATCGGATGTGATGTTTTTATCAGTCTCCATTGGCGTTACTTGTAGTTTAGGTGACTTTGGAGCGGGTGTCATATCTTTATCCTTTACTACTGCACTCTGAGGGGATGTCATTTCCATTTCCTTAACTATTGTCTTCTGAGGGGGAGTTATTTCCATTTCCTTTACGACTGCCAGCTGAGGGGGTGCAGTGCCTTCTTCCTGTATCACTGCCTCCTGAGGGAGTGTCATTCCTATTTTCTCTGCCACTTCCTTCTGAGTGTCTATAGGTGTAGTTTCCTCGATTTTAGCCTCTGCTTTAATTGTCGACGATCTTATTACCATTACCTGTGTCTCGCTGTCCTTTTTCTGCATCAGAGTTTGGATGCGTTTTTGAAATACATGCGGCAACGGCTCCGTTGAGTGTATCAATAAGTCGACCTTGACACCATCACACTCTGCCAAAGGCGACAACATGTCGTCACATAAAACCAACACGGCATTGAGCAACTGCCAGAAAAAAAAAATATATTGATCAATTATTTGCATTTGGAAAAAAATAGGACGAAAAAGTGGATAAAATGATTTTTTAAGCAATTTTCAACAAATTATAAAAAAAAATTTGAGTCAATTGTTTATCAGTAAAATTGACTTTTACATAAATTCGCAATTTTCGAAGGGTACTTAATGGGATAAGAAAAATTTTATATCATTCAAGCGGAATTTAAATGACCTTTCCATTGATGCCAATACATATGTTAGCGATAAGGGAACAATTAAGCCCCCAAATCGCAAAATGTTTGCTGTGCCAATAGTTATGTTCGCCAGTGTATGTATGCACATATGTACATAGTATGTTACAT
>JBAMBJ010001797.1:0-32855 GCA_037043495.1 Drosophila recens | reverse complement strand
CCACCCTCTTCTCAACAACTCATCACTTCCAGATATACATGGTACATACAAACATATGTACATATTTATTTAATACTCACTTGTTTCAGTTAAAATGTTGCTGATTTTTGGCTCTTATATAGTGTATGCCAAGCAAATTGATTTGAATTTGTTGTATATGCGCGCGCGCTCTACACGGCGCAGTTCAAACTCAACTCGCTGCTCCTTTCCGCTTTTGCTTCGTAACTGCCGTTTTAGTTTGTTAGCAGTCTGCAGGGCACTTGAATTCAGGATATTTTCCCTTTCCGTTCCGTTTTGTTGGAAATATTTGCGATTATTATGCTGCTAATAATTAAACAAACGCTGGCGTCGTTGTCGTCGTCGTCTAATTTTGTTGTATATGAAAAAGAGAGTGGGTAAAAACAAAAACAAAAAAGCGGTAAATTTGTCTGCTCGTCTGGGTTCGTCGCTGGGTTATCGTATTTATCGATTTCATCGATTTTTCCCAAAATCCAAGTATCACAACAGCAGTAACAGCAACTAGCCATAGATTTTTAGACAATTTCTATGTATGTATGTACATATAAATATTTATCTAGAAAAGTACATATGTATGTGCATGTATTCATAGATGCAAACTTTTTTTATTGTTACACAATTTCGGACATTGTATGCGTTGCTGCTGTTGTAATTTTGTTAGATTTTGTTTTTTTTTTGCTTTTCAATACTGATGATTATAACAGTATCTCTCAGTTGCTGCTGCGTCTCTGCCACTGTGCTAATTTATGGCGAGCGCCATTGGGAAGAGAGTGAGCGACCTACCGCCCTCACTCTCACTCCCTTTGCCATACAATGTATGGCAGCCGCCTCCATTGTTGTTGTTTTTTTTTGTATATATGTATGTATATACTTTAACTAGCGCGCATATTTCACCATTCATGTGAATATACAAACATACGTACAAACATATGTATATGTATGAATATACATATGCATGTTTGCTCACACACACACACACACACACACAGACTCGAACGCACTTAGTATCTATAAGTTTTTTGTTGTTGCTAGACAACGCGCTTATTAAATTAAAACTCGCGCTGCTTTTGTTTTTGTCGCTGTGATGTTTGTTGCTCTTGCTTAATTTAAAAACAAGATATAAAAAAAAATTGTTCACTGCTATACCATTTGTTGTTACTGTTTGCTATAGAATTGTTCTAATTCGTATTTCCGCGCAATTCTCGCTCTCTCTCTCTCTCTCCCGCACTACATTTGTTTAGCTTGAAGTGTTGCTGTGGCAACAAAACACTACCTAATACAACTACGCTTTTGAGTATTATATTTGATTTGCTTTCTTGTTTCGTTTTTTTTTATTTTTAGATTTATTTATTGCGACCGGCGTTTTGTTTACTACATACATAGAACTTTCTGTAACTGCAGTTGAATGAGATGCGTGTTGCAATGAAAACTGTCTACTACTATTTGTAGCTGTTTTATAGTTGTCGGCGTACAATGCTCCTTCCTGCACATAAAATCGATATGTTAGCTGCGCCCTTTTTGCCACTCACACAGCTACACAGACAGCAGCGCACACACACACACACACACACACACACAGTGCTCGTTTTACAGATACATAGCACAGAGAGCAGGCAGAAGTGTGGCTACAGCAGTAGATTTGAACTCATAACAAAAACTACATACATACATATGTATGTATTTACTACTATTATTACTACTAGTTGCCCAGCACCGCCTCCAGCCCCTCCGCCCGGCACCGATCGTTTGACTCTTTGCCTCTCTTTTGAGTTTGTTGAACTGTTTGGCGCTAACCGTCCGTCTGTCGTTTTGTCTACGTCTTTCACTGCCTTTGCATATTGTAATTTTGAGTTTTAGCATACATAGTAGATATGTACATATGTATATAAAATTGTTCCACACATACACATAAAACAAACACTCGCACACTCAAAAGCAACAACAAAAAAATACATTTATGTACATATGTATATGCATGTACACATGCTTGTATGTAATTGCACAATTATGCAGCGCGTAGCGATCGTTTGGCAATTTAAGCATTTTTTGTTAGCGTTTCGTTGTTGTTGTTGTTATTATTCGTTACGCTTACGTTTTGATGCGGCTGCTACTGTTATTCTTGTTGTTGTTGTTGTTGTTGATATTGTTGATCGTTGTTCTTGCACTTTACGTATTTATCTATGGCAATCCGTATATTTGTTTTTATTAATATTGTTAACTTTAGTTGTCGTTATTTTCATTACTTTTCAAAAAAAAAAAATCAATTGCAAAAAGAGCAGAGCACACGAGCTGAGGCAGCGCACACGAGCGTAACAACGTCTGCGGCGTACAACGTCTAGCGTGGAAATGAAAATGACGCGAACGCAAACACAAACCTTGCTACCCTCGCTGGTTAACAAACAAATCTACATACAAGATACGTATGTCTGTATGTATGTACATATGTGTATATCAGTTTATAGATTTGTGCAAAGAGAGTGTGTGAGCGAATGAGTGTCAGAGAGCGCGCATTCGTTTTGTTTCTGTTTTTCCTGCTTTGTTTTCGTTCTCAATGCGAGTTTTCTTTTAAAATGCGCTCTCTCAGGTATTTGGCTCCTGTCTGTAGAAAAAAAAATTGACTCTAAATTCTGCAATCTCCTTTAGAACAGTATCTCGACTAAGGCCGTCCGTTATTTAAAAAAACAATGTGGACAATATTTATTATTAATTTTTATCAAACAATTTAAATGTTAATATTGGTAGAAAAATAAAAGATACATTTATGTTAAATGGTCTTATGTATGTAAACGGTATAGATATGTTAAATCAAAATGGCTGATAGTGGAGCTGCCATTCTAGTAGCCTGGAAGTAAGTATGTATGTTTGTGTCGGCTAACAGGCAAGTCTGTCATGCAGCTAGCGATCAAGCACCCGCCTCCCCCGTTACTAAAAGTCTGAAAGTGCTGCCAGAAAGTTGCAAATTTGATTGTCCAGTGAATGGCAAAACGTATTTTAAATTTAAATTTAAAATAGGTTTAAGTAGAAAACAAAAATATTGTTAAATAAAAATGCAATTTGGATCACATACGTACATAGATACACAGATATAAGGTCGACAACCGTTTTACGAGTATGATGCTCTCTGCATGTTGACGTTGAGCCTGCCGCGCTCCTTCTCTTCCTCTCTTTGCAGCAATACTCGTACTGTATGTATGTATGTATGTATGTGAATATGTGCGAGTGTTATCCTTGCAAAGCACAAGGGCTGTTTTGTTGTTTGAGTTGTGTGTGTATTTTTGTTTTTTTTTTCGCACTGCAACCACCAACGCCGGGGATGTTTCTGTGCTGACATACACCCCCTATATGCAGCCCAGGGAGCAAACGAAGCCAACCCAGGTCCTTGCCAAGTGAGTGCTATGGACTTGGCAGCGTTTTTGGCATGCGTGCGTGCGTGCGTGTGCTTAATTGCGCTTGTATTCCCTATGTGCCTGCGTGTGTATATACGTATGTATGTATGTACTTCCTGTTATTTGCTGCCCACCGGTTTGTTTCCATGTGCTGATTTTTATGGGCCGGCATTACAAATGTGCCGCCACCGCCGCCTGTCTGTTCCAATTTACACGCAGTTACTGTTGTTGTTGTTGTTGTTTTTGTTATTCGCAAAAACATAAAAATGTAACTCAACTTTTTGATGGGGTGGTTTTAGGGTTTTTCGAGATTTGGGCTGCTAGACGGCCACATCAAGCCACAGTGGTGCCAGTAAAGTTTCTAGCGCGGATAAATAGTACAAAAGTATAAATATGTTTTGTGAGCCTTTTATTAGTTTATTAAAATTATAAAAAACATTTTTTTTATAATCCGATTGCCATCAGCGCAAATAATCACAGTTCAAAAACATAAGTTTATTAAATACATAAATTGAATTTTGAGTTAAAACGTAAAGATCAAGCTATGAGTCAACAAATAAAGGTTCCTTTTGGAAAATCATAATTACATAAATAACATACTCTTTTATAATTTAAATATAGTCTACAGTCGAACTTCCGTAATTCGAAACACTATTATCCAAAGAAAAATTTCGACTCATGGAAACTTCGACTTATTGAATTTCTTTTTTGAAGTTTATTAAAAGAAACTACAATTTCATTCATTCATAAATACATTTCAAACTGAAAACTTTTCTTGTTATTCTCAGCAAAAACAGATTCATGTTTGCTCAAGGCCTGTCGAAACTCTCAAAAATTGATTTGTTCGTTATTTTTACTGCATCCGGAAGAAATTTCCGATTCAAATGACATAATAAATTCTCTATTTTTTTTTTAATAATGAAACTGTTTTTGCTGAGATTCCATATTTTTCAACCACTTCGACTTTTTTTGGCCCACTTTTGAATTCCTTAACAGATGCATAACACAAAAACGAAAGAAAATTCGCACCTGTTTGGGGATTCCCCCGAGAAATTCAAATTACAGAAGCACACTCCAGTATTTTTGTTCGAGTTATGGAGAAATTCGAATCAGAAGTTCGAGTTACGAAAGCAGAATTGTATGTTATTTGCCAAGTAAACGCTACTGCCACTCGATTTTGTTCGAACTAGAGAAAATTTGACTAATAGAATTTCGACTTATGGGAGTTCGACTGTATATAATTTAAATATTATATTTTTATTTTCTTCGCGAGCCGAACCAACGAACTGAAACTTTAGTTAGCGAAAAAACAAAAAGTATTGGCGGTATTTAAAAGCTAAAAATTGAATTTAATTTGCGCTGTCAACGACATTTGCACCACTGTGCAATCCAAGGGGGTGGCCAGACGAGACAGATCGGCGACTCGCAAGTGCTTGGTCCTTTTGCGAGATAAGCATAATTTAAGCATGTCTGAATGTATGTACATGTGTGTGTGTGTGTGTGTGTGTGTATGTATGTTCATTCATTCATATTGTAATGACAATGTCGAATGTTGTTCCTGTTACTGCTCAGGGGTGCGGTGGCTTTCTACGTTTGCTGGCCAAAATAGGAGCTAGCGATAAGTTTAACGCATTGTCAGATCCTATATATGTATATATGTACCTACATATAAAAAATTATAAAAATATGTGCATATTTATGTATATTTGCATGGCGATAACTATTTCTGATAATAATTTATTTGCGCCAACATTTATGTTAGTTTTGCTGACGCATGCTCCTCACATTGTATGCATATGTACATATGTATGTATGCATATATGTCTGTGTATCTGTGTGGGCCGGCCACGTGCTTGGAACTCGCTGTCGCTGTCTCCATCTCCATCTCCCCCTCTCTCGCTCACGCTCTGTCTCTTTCTATTGCTCTGTCGGCTCCACATTGTATGCAGCACATTTTTCGTCATATTGCATGATTCTACAATTTCGAAATGGACAGCGGCAGGGAAACTGGGAATAAAAAAGAGAATGAAATGGTTATGGATGGAGACACAGACACGGACACGGTCACGGGAGCATGTTTAATCCTTTGGCTCTGGCAAAAACAAAGCGCATTGTGCCAGCACCTTGGCCACATTACAAAAAAGCTGGATTAAAAAGCAACCAACACTGGATTACAACAACAACAACAACGACAACATCAACAGCAACAACAGCAGCCAACATTTTGGGGGTTGGACCAATTGGCCGCACCCTTTACTTTGCCTTCACGATTTACGCTTTGTGTGTATTTTGAATAAACAAAAACTAAAAAATCAACAACAACAACTACTTAAGGTTGCTGCTGTCGCTGCAGGCACTGCACCAATATCTCAGCGAGGAGATAGCTAGGAGCAGGAGCCGGAGCAGGATCAGACTGGCCGAACTGGTCCGTGCATATTTGATCAACCCCCTATTTCCCTTGTTCCAATTGCCTTAAGCCGACATCGCTGCATAAATCGAAAAAAAATTCGTATAGGAAGGAGTGTCCTCGACTGTGATAGACCCTGTGTATTATACAGATGTTGTTAAAACTAGAAATAGTCAAATACGAAAACTTTTAAAGTGGAATCCGTACTCTGTTATCTGCTAAATTGCAATTTTGTTTATAGAGCTCAAATTAATACTTTTAATTTTTAGGGTATGCCACGATTTCTTCCCCTAAACTTAGGAAAATGTCTTATATCTGTGCTCGCACTGCAAAAATCTTTGTATATCAGTGTTGTCTTGTTGATATAGAAAAAAAACGATAATAATATAATGTAGAACATTAAAATCTCTACAAGAGTAGAGGAGAAATAGACTACACTTAATTGCACCCAATACACAAAGAAAACTTCATCTCATTTAAAAAAAATTGTAAACTTAAAAATTACAAAATAAGGCTAAAGTGCCACCACTGCACAGTGGAACAAATCGCAAGATTAGTTGCTTGTACTTAATCAAGAGTGCCACAGAAATCGCTTTCGCTTGAATTTCACTTAAATTTGTATGAAATTTAAGTGAAATTTAAAGCGATTTCTGTGGCACCCCCGAATATCTCCGAAACTAGTAAGGGCATCTGTCTGTCTGTTTTTTCATCTATTTCATGTAAATAAGAAAATTTTTCAGATTGAAAATTTTTTAAACGGCTATTTTATATTGATTAAAACTTTTTTGAAATACTTTTTCTTATAAAAAATCAACGTTCAAATAAATTAAATTAAATATGTTCAATACTGGCAGATCGGCTATATTCTCTTTTGAAAACAGTGCACCCTATGTACTTTTAGGTACAGGGTCTAAGCAAAAAAGAACCCGAATTTCCATTATATAATGGTCCTTAGGGCGCTTTTAACTTTGCACGTCTCGCTGCACAACGCAGCGACAGCGACAGTCGACAGATGCAGTTTTCCCCGAAACTAATAATAATAATAATCATAAAAATTACCATAAGACACCGAGTTGGACAGCGAGAGCGCTGAAAACTGATCGGGAGGGTAAGATCTGGCGAAAGTGAGGGCAAAAAGAGAGAGAGAGAGAGAGAGAGAGAGGGCAGGGCGCAGGATATGTTGCATGCCATTTTAATTGTGGCATGTGTTTCCGTTGCAGTTGCAGTTGCCGATGCAGTTGCCATTGTTTTTGTTTTTGTTTTTGTTGCGGTTGCCGTTTTCCTTTTCGTTTACAATAGTACGAAAATGTTCAGAAATTGTCAATTCCAGTTCCAGTTCCAGTTACCCGTTTGCACAGTTGACTGCTCAAAATAGAGTTCCATTGCCGTCGTCCTGGGCATGTTGTAAGCCGACAAAAAAAAAAGAAATGCCACCTGGCCTACTAATCAGGATCCTTTGTAAACTCCGAACTGACTGACAATCACACGCAGCTGATCATCGAATTCCTTTTTTCATGGCTTCAAATCAAGCAAACGCATAAAGCATAAAACTTTAAACTAAATTCTGTTCGATAGATCAAACTATATACTCGTATAATCTTAATGCGAATATCGAAAGAGTTTGTCCTTGAATTTAACATTTTCTGCAATATGATGTTTGATTAGTTTTTAAAATTGATAAAATTATTTTATGAGCAAATTTCAAGTATTTTAAAGAATTTGAATGATGATTATGATCAGGGATTAAAACCGAAACGAATATCGATTTCAAGTTATGTTCGCATTTATGTTTTCGGTTATCGTATACGCAAATCTTTGAACAAAGGTTTCGTAACGTTAAACCGGTTTTTGTGTGTTTCGGTTTTGAAATACCGGTATGGTTTCGGTTAACAAAACATTTATTTTTTTTTTTTTTTTTAAATAATTATATTAAAAATGTAATAATAATAATTAAAAGGCATTACTTTCTTAATGTTTCATTTACACATTTATTTCACATATTCTTCAGTTTGATGTAGTTTAGTTACATTTTAACAATTTTAATATGTCGTTTAAGAAATTTATTTTATTTATTTTTTAAACATTAGTAAATTAAAATCAAAAATTAAAAACGAAAAAGAAAAAATTATTTTTTTGCATCTATGAATAACCGAAATTAACCCTTATAAATGAAACGGTTATTCCGGTTTACAGAGTTTCGGTTTTAAGGTTTCGGTCAAATGAATATTTTTTTCGGTTACGTTTTCAGTTACGTTTTTAAATTTCAATCGGTTTTTACCGGTTAAAGGTTACGGTTTCGGTTAGGGTTTTAATCCCTGTTTATAATATTTACTCGTATCTTTATTTATCTATTTTTTCTAAGACAACATTGTTTTAATGTAGTTTATTTGAAGACCTAATAACGACGAATCTGGGGTCTCAAGCGATCCACCCACTAACTGAATATTATTGATACTCGTTTCCTATGACTCATTTCAGTTTGCCGAAGGATCAGTTGGTTTACATTGGTCTGCGGGACATTGACCCCTACGAGGCGTTCATATTGAATAAATTCGGGATACGCTACTATGCCATGGATGTAAGTATTATGGAATAGGCGCTCACACATACAAGCACACAGTTACAACCATAGAATGTTGTATCCTTGCCTCGATCCTTGTGCCGCTTCTCGTGGCAGTTGTAAAAATTGTAAAATTCCGGTTTTTGTTTTTTTTTTTGTTGTTGTTGGAGTAGGGATCAAATAACGATCGTGCGTGACAGCCTCAACAAAATTACACACGCTGTACACACGTACATATGTATGCATGTATGTATGTATGTATGCATGTGTGTGCGAGTGTTAATGTGTGTGAGTGTTGTAAATGTAAGCTTGGCATTTATAGGGGTTGCCTTTGGTCGCGTCGGGGCTGAGAAATCGAATCTAGTTGCACCCTTCTGTAGAGTTGTTGCTGGCAAAGTTACAGTGAGACACTCCCTAAAGCCAGCCTCTGTTCCCTCCTCCCCTCCCCTCCCCTCCCCATCCCAATCCAATCCAATCCCCTCCTGGCAGTCGTTACATTACGCTCGCTTCCAACTTCCGATCGCACGGTGGTTGCAACTTGCAACGTGCTCAGCCACATCCGTTCGCATCCGGGCATCGGGCATCCGGCGTCCTTGTTGCCTGCCATTATTTATGGCTCGTGCAAAATCGACGTCTGTTGAAAAATGGTTTAATGATCCTGAGCTGCAAATTTATTATAGCTCATTAGTTCGATCGAAATATGTGAATATGTACTATGTAGGGAGGAAGGGGGACGCAATACACAATATACTATAATACTGCACAGACTATAGAGAACGGCACACAAACCGTTGGCTGTACCAATTTTCAATAATGGCCGCCACTTGAGCTTTCAATATCAGACTTTCATACAGTACTTTAAATACAGTTTAATCGCTTCGCTTTTCAAAAGCTTTCTCGGCGAAGCTTTTAGTGCGGTACCCATCAGTGATGCCAAATATTTTCCGTAAAAAAATACAAAACGGCCAAAGAAAACGGAAAAAAGCTGAAAAATTAAAAAAAAAAACATTGAAACATTGAAAAATTTATAATATCGAGCCCTTTTTGCGGATATAACGTAAGCGAAATTTTTCCGAAATTTGGTTTTTAATGCAAATGTGTTCATTAATATTAATAATATCTACACTCAAAATATTAAACTTTAATTGTTTATATTTCCGGAGACATTGGCCTGTCAACTATAACGTAAGCAACACATGACACGAGGAAATCAACTTAACGAAACCTAAAAACCTTTCTCCTGTAAAATTAGTTTTTTGTCGCTTACGTTATATCCGCAAATAGGGTTCGATATACATTTACCTAATTGTCAAAATAGCACTTAAGTTGTCTATTTTAAGACGGTTCCTTAATCTAGTTTTTACCAAACTAATTTGACTAAAAACCCACTCTACCTTTGCAGTGACCATTTCTGAAAAATGGTTATTGCCTGCAGAGTCTCGATATTTGTTTGCTTCGGACCAAAATTTTGACGCATTTTTAACATTCTTCCATTTTTAGAGGTGAATTTTGGCGTACTGGGAAAGTGTTTTCGCCTTTATATCGTTTTCATTTTCAAAAAGTTCCAAAATTGACAGTATAGAATCCTTTTTGGATTAAATTTAATTGAATCTAAAAAATGTCGAGTAGAAGATGTTTGAGATTTTTCCCGGTTGAAGCAGTTAAAAACCAGACAAATTTATCCGAAAAAGGCCAAACTGGCATCACTGTATTCATCTCCGACCATACAAAGTACATACACAGTGGCTATCAGCTTAGTATTTGATAGACAACCTTTTTAGCATGTTTGGTTTTTATTGCTTAGCTCAGATATCATGAACATAAAGTTAAATATAAAAAATATCTTGCTTACAAATTAGCCTTAAAATTTTAATTATAAATCTTTTCCATTAAAAGATAAATTCGTTTATGATTATCATCTATATCATATGTTAATCCGGGATTTTAAACACAACAAAACATATAGTGGACCGATTTTAACCAAAATTGAGCAGAACGTACTATAAGATAGATGGAAATTTACCAATATGCGAATTTGGTTGAAATATCTCCAGAAATAACAAAAACTTTTATACTAAACCTTAATTTTCAAAATTTATTCAGTATATGTACATAATACCTAAGAAAATGTACAATCTGCTAGTTTGGTTGAGCTATCTTAATTTATTTTAAAATTGACAATAATCTTGATCTGCGCATGGTATCCAGGAAATCATTAGCTCTTACAGTCTTTGAGATCAAGGCGTTCATACAGAAGAGCTCTGTTGTTTTATATTCATATCCAAGTATGTCCTTTCTTGATTAATCCTGGTTAACAAAACAAAGGAACCACGATCCCTGCAGTAGTTTTAACACTCTTAGTTCCTTAATTCTGGTTATTTTGATACACCTGAACATCGAGAGGATTTAAAAACGAGGAATCTGCGCTCTTAAACATTTATTACACATCGCTGACTTGCCACAAATACGTAATAATAATAATAACACTCCATTTCTGACTTAATGATGCTGAAATATTTTGTTTATTTCCTGTTCTATATTGTGTAAAATTAATTCGAGTGTCAAAGGAATTCTTGTTTTTACTGCAAGGAGAACTTTTAACGCATTTTTCTAGAATATGTACATAAATATATTTATTTATTCGTACACATATTTTTTATTCTTTAAAGTCAGGTCTTCATAGTTAACAAAAAAAAACTTTTTGCAGGTAATGAGAGCAGTTATTTTGGAATATAATCCGCAAAACATATAGCCATTATTTTCATGTACCAAATCAGTATACTGACCACAAATTATTCGTACACCAATTTCAACTTTTTTTAACGCTCAAATTCAACGAATTTTGAATCATTTTATTTCTAGAATGTGTAGTAAAAATATCCGTTAATCAAGTTGGAAAGGACAACTGTACTCTATAGGTGAAGGCAAATACTTCAACATTTAGGGTGTACAAATAAATGTTGGACTCAGTTTCTGTGCATGCACATCATCAGAACCATATAAAAATCGGAAGTTATTCTATATACAGAGGTGGTCAAAAGTATTTACACAACACTTAACGTTAAATCTACTCGTAATTTGAACTTACTTCAGCTAAAGTTTGGTATCAATCGAAAGGTCTCTTGAATTCCTTTCAAATGATACAAAAGTTTCCTTAACCCATTAAGTACCCACTGATAAATTTAAGTTTTTGTAAAAGTCAATTTTTTTGACTTTTTTCCTGGGTCTCAAACAAAAAATGTTTTGATGCAAAAAGTTTCTTCATACAATTTAAATAGTGACTGCAAAAAAAAATTTTCAAAAATCTCTTCGCTGGTATTTTTTTTAAATTTTTTGAAAACTGCCAAAAAGGCACTTTTTCCTCGTTTTCGTGCAAAAATTGCCTTTTTGGCAGTTTTCAAAAAATTAATAAAAATACCAGCGAAGAGATTTTTGAAATTTTTTTTTTGCAGTCACTATTTAAATTGTTTGAAGAAACTTTTTGCATCAAAACATTTTTTGTTTGAGACCCAGGAAAAAAGTCAAAAAAATTGACTTTTACAAAAACTTAAATTTATCAGTGGGTACTTAATGGGTTAAGGAAACTTTTGTATCATTTGAAAGGAATTCAAGAGACCTTTCCATTGATACCAAACTTTAGCTGAAGTAAGTTCAAATTACGAGTAGATTTAACGTTAAGTGTTGTGTAAATACTTTTGACCACCCCTGTATATTATATTCTTGTATGCGGGCGTGGGCACAGGGTATTTCGTGGTCGAGCACTCCTCGTTAAAGCTTTCTAACTCAGTATTTTCCCTTTTGCAGTCCGTGGATCGCGTTGGTGTGCCCAAGATCATAGAAATGACACTGGACGCGTTGAGTCCATTGAATAAGATTCACGTGAGCTTCGATATCGACGCCCTGGACAGCCATGTGGCGCCCAGCACGGGCACCGCGGTGCGCGGCGGCCTCACGCTGCGGGAGGGCATCAGCATTGTGGAGGCGTTGCGTGACACAAAGCGTGTTCAGGGCATGGATCTGGTCGAGATCAATCCCAAGCTGGGCAGTGAGCATGACGTGCAGACCACGGTCGACTCTGGCTTGGAAATACTGAAGAGCATGTTTGGCTATCGTCGATCTGGAGCACGCTACTGGAACAACCTGGACACGGGCATCCTGGGACACGAACTGTGATGACATTTTTTATGTAACATTTATATATATGTATATTTATGTATGTATGTACAAGTGTTGTTTGTGTTCAATTCTTATAATTTTGTTTTGGCTTAACTTTAATTATGGATACAGAGTGACAGGAGGAAACAAAATAAAGATACATGTATTTGTATGTACTTGTTTACAGAATTCGAAATGGATTCAACTGAGATTACGCTTTGTACTTAACAGCCAGTTGTTGGCCATTTGGAAGCCATCGTTGGCCAAGAGCCAGCGCTATTTAACAGACTTGGGCTGTGCAGTCGGCAAATACGCCGATATATCCACATTGGCCATCAGATTGGCTGTGTGCAGCAGCTCGTTAACGGGCACAGTTGGCGCCGCAATGGGAACGGGAACCGGGACGTCAACGCTGCTGACCGTGGGTGAGGCGGCATAGAGCTGACGTTGGTAAAGCTGCGGCGCAAATGTACGCAGCAGGCAGCGTTGAACGGTCAAAAGGAGCGAGTTGACGGCGCCAGAAATCACAATGATGCCCGATATAATGGAGCAAAGACGTATGACAAAGGTCACCAAATAATCGCGATCGTGGCTAACAACTATCTTCAGGGCGGACCAGTCGTACTTAAAGTAGATGCCCGGCGAGCCATAAGAGTTGCGTTCCGAGTCTGTAAACGAAATGAATGGTCAATATTTATGATAATATCATGGAGGTACTGCAGCTAAACTTGACAATTATCTTATCTATGCGGAACACCTCAAGAAAAAATAGCTCATTAAAAAGAGGCCTTTTTATGATGAATCCATTGGTTATTTTTTTAAATAAATTTTGAAAATTGTATAAAAAATGAACTTTTTTCATTGTTTTCCAATTGGAAAACTCTATGACCCATATAGAGGAGCCATAATAAAAGAAGATACGCATGTAATCCTGGTTAGTAGTAAAACCGCGCGCGTGATTTTTTAAGACCCCGTACTTTAAAAAAGTAAAGGGGTCTATTAACTTTGTCACAAAAAAAATGTGCGTAACAGGCAGAAGGAGGCGTGGCAGACCCCATAAAGTGTATATATTCTTAATCAGCATCAACAGCCGAGTCGATATAGCCATGTCCGTCTGTCCGTCTGTATTGAGGCCTAGATCTCAGAGACTATAAGAGCTAGAGACTCCAAACTTGGTATGTAGGTTCGTCTGTATAACAAGAAGATCGAGTTTGTTTTAGATTTTGGATCAGACCACTATATCATATAGCTGCCATAGGAACAATCAGTTGAAAATCATGTCTTAGTATGGAAAACTTTTTTGCTGTTTGAGATATTTCAACCAAACTAACAGAATATGTATAAAAGATGGTCCCATACATACTGACTAAATTTGATTGAAATCGGATTACTATATTATATAGCTCGATAGGAACGATCAGTCCAAATAAAGTCTTAGTATGAAAATCTTTTTGTTTTTTGAGATATCTTTATAATAAGTACGGGGTCTCCGACAGTCGAGGACCGCTTTTTAATAAATATTATTTTATTTTTTTTTAAGTGTTCCGCATAGATAAGATATTTACCCCAAACTTACCCAGTTTGCGCACATTCTCCGTGACGGCGTATTGGAATGTGCTGATTGTGCTAAACGTGTGCTGTATTTCCGTGGGCACCACCTTGATGAAGTATTGCACTGTGGTTGCCTCCTCGCTGATGACAGTCTCGTCACCCTCCAGCGGCTGAACGATGCGACGCGAGTATTGGCCAAAGCTGAGGCGGTTAATGCGATGCGTAAAGTTGGCGGGCATGCGTCGAAACTCGATCATCCAATGATCCTCAAAGAGTCCAACCACTGGCTGTGCACCGCCCACCAAATGCAGCACGCCGGCCACCTTGTTAATGCCCAGTGTGCCATGTAAGCGACACGCATCGTACTTGGTCTCCGGCTGTGGCATTTCGTGCAACTGTTGCGGATGCTGCTGCAGTGCACCTGGTGGCGGTGGTGCAGCCGCTGAGTGCGCTTCACTCTCCGGTTTCTGTGAATGCGGTTCGTGGCGTTCGCGCAGAATGTCCTTGAAGAGTATATCAGCCACGGAATGGTATTCCTCGCGCAAATAGTGATTGGTTATCTGCATCGACTGGAATTGCCGGCGATCCACCTCCGACATTTGCCACCAGACGCCCTCGCGCTGCAGTGTGCCATAGGCGAACACATCCTGCTGCGTCTCGTCCATGAGATCAACGCCGGACAGCGAGGCACACGGCATGGCCACCGTGATGTCCACATGCATCTGCACCTGCTCGTCCAGTGCCATGTCTGGCTGAAACTGGTAAATGATGTCCGTTTCGTGCCAGTAATAACGCAGTTCCGTATACACCAGATAGACGATCAGCAGGCGACTCAGCAGTGAAACTGTAACACAATATTGCATTGTAATTAGACCATAATGGGATCAGATAACAGATTGCTCACGTGTGCCGCCAATCTCCGTCGTCTCTGTGTACTTCTCGGGCACTTTCTTGAAGGCATCCAGATTTTTAGCGAACTCGAGCAAGTTACTCTTATCGCCGCGGTAGCGTAGCGTGGCTGACATCTTGTCCAAGTTCGACGCTCACCAAATGCACCTATTTCAATTGACTAATTACTTTATTTGATTGTTTTCCATTCACGGCAACATCATCGTCATTGCCACGTACTCCCACGTTGCAGCCCCTCCCCCTGTGACAATGCCGTTGCGAGCACTGAAAGCTATCACTTGTATTAAATGCGGCTAATAGGCGATTGTGTGCAGTTATATGATCGCTTCCGCAAACAAACAAAATCACTTCCTGGCAAAAATATACATCAAAATCAAAATTTGTGGAATGCAACAAACAATTGCCGTTGCCGCTAAAACAAGGTGGCAGCCTTGGTCAAGTTTGGCAAAAAAAAGAACAAGGTGGCAACGGTGGCATATTTGACAATATTTTAACTCTTTTCAGAAACGTTGTTAAATATGGTCGCATTTTTATTTTGAAAAATAATTTTAAAGCTAGAGTTTTAAAACTTTCACAGAAGTTTTGTTAATTTTTGTCGATTTTTCAATTTTTTTTTAGTAATTTCTCACTAATTTCTTAAGTTTTTCTTAAATCTTAATTCGAACTAATTTTAAAATAAACTTTACTATTTTAAAAAATTAATATTATTCTTGGTTTATTGAATTTTTGCTTAATTGAATATAAAAAAAAATTTATTCATTTCCATTAGAGAAATGACATGGGACCAATTTTCGATAAATCACCAACGCGGCACAAGCATAGCCAGATTGTTTATGTTAATCGATGGTGGTATATCCACCTCGATATGAATCGATATAAATAAAAGTGGAAATCCTGAAATTCATTGATTTTATTTGGAAACAGTGTTGCCAGAAGTCCGTTAAAAAAAAGACGGATTTGAATAGACCAATTTTAAAGTAAAAATTAAAAAATTTGGTAGTGCTGTTTTGCATTCTGTTATTTTATTTCTACATTCTATGCATTTTAATTTGGAAATAAAAACACTACCAAATTTTGTAGCCGCCTGACCGAACTGCTGATTAAGAACTGGCAAAAATAATAAAATATTTATAAATATTTTGATTGCACAATATGTAGTTTGATATCCACGAGTTTGATATCCCTGAACTTGTCCTTGCATTTTTTATCTAGCATAAATACTTTATTATTATTAAATTGTCAGTCAGCGCTAAACAGATTTATTTACTGATTAACTTTCGAATTTAATTATCAGATCGGGATGATATATTTAGGACAGATATGTGCTACAACTCTTAAAATAAACTTTAAAATGGCGGAAGAGGCGTGGCAAAGTAATAAAACGAACTATAATTTATAATTGGAAAAGTATAATCGTTACGCTCCCTGGCTGTAACACACGTTCCAAGCTTCCAGCGTATTTATTTGCTTGTGATTCTGTTTTAATTTGTTATTATACTAGTATATATGTATGTGCGTAGTCAAGTGTGTGAGTACGTATATGTGATTAACATAACGTATTTAAACGTTGTGGATTGCGTCATTGGAATTATTTTAGTGACATTTTTACGACACTTTGTGCTTTTACACAATAGTGCCAGGGTCTCTCACAGCCGTGCTTGCTCGATTGCACACTTGAAGTTTTCCTTTATTTTATTCTGCTAACCAAAATACAAGTGAACGTACATAAAATCAAAATTCAATTCAGTTAAATGTAATAATTAAAAAAAAGGTTTCTTCGTTTGTGTAAGGTCAATTATGGATTTAACCAGCTGCAAAACAAATTGAAAAGAATTGTTGAGATCAGAGAGCAAAATTTGTATAATTATGTTTACTCACTAATTGGTTGAGGGTTTGTAACTTCCGCTGGTAAAGCGGGAGCAATTGGGGCCAAAAGCACACGTTCGGTGGGCGCATCGTATTTTACTGCACTGGGTGTACTGGGTGTGGGATCGTCATTGGTGATTTTATGCTTCAACACATCGTATTGCTGCACAACACTACTGCCAATGTCCTTGGCAGTATCGCCAATTTTATCGGCGTAGGGCTTGGCTGCCTCAACCACTTGCTCGGCGCCATGGGTCACTTTGCATCCCAGTTTCGTGAAGAAGTTTTTAAAATCACTGTCATCTGGATTCTTGACTTCGTCGCAGTCTGCGGCGTGCGTTCCGCAGCTCAGTAATACAAGTCCAAGCAGTGAGCACAGTATTGCAATGCCCTTCATGTTGAAAGCTTCTTTCTTTGACTATTCACTTCGAGCTTACAAATGAAACTGAGTCGATGTACAGTCGTAAAGCGCGAGAGCACCAGAAACTAAAGCTTTGTGTAGAAAACCAGACCGGTTTCTAAGAGCTTCGACGAGCAGCTCTTAGAATGTTTTGCTTCCAATCATACATTTTCTAGAAACTAATAGAACTGTTTTATTTAGACATTAATGCTTGCCACCAGTGGCGTAGCCAGCTCGGCATTAAGGGGAGTCAATTTGTGTTCCTCTTAGCAATATACATATGTATGTACATATGTACATTGATATCTTTACACATATACATTATTTCCTACAGAGGTACAACTTCGAAGCCAGATTTTATTTATTTTTTATATTTATAGTTTGTCAATTCATTCCACATAAATAAATAAAAGTTCCATAAAAACAGTTCAGATTCGATTTTGATTTCGTCGCAGCCAGAAAAAATAAGGAAAATTTGGTGACAGTAAAAGTTTACAAGAAATCAGCTGTGAGGCAGATTTCGACTAAACAATAATTTGATCACACTTGCTGCATGCTTACATTTAAATTTTGAAATTTAAATAATTATATTTTTAATGCAGAGAAATTATTAGGCAGGTCATGCCCAAGATCATGCCCCCATAGAGCATACAGGATTAAGCTGACAAATATGTATGTGAAAGATGTCTGAGATAAAAATTGAATTTGTACAGTCAGTTTAAGGGGGTATCCTCCTTTACACGGTCAAAAAATACGCAATTTTTACGATTTTTTTTCTCGGGTATAATAACTTGAAACTTTTGGAATTTTTATTGCAGTTTAATACATATTTAAAAAGTATACAGGATTTTTTTCAAGATAAAAAAACACTTACTGTGAAAGCGGATGCCGACTTTTCCGACTGATTTAGTTTTGCTTTAATCCAAACCAACTTCTAATTTAAGCCTGCTTCTGGAATACCCCTATTGAGCTGCAAAATGGAATAAAGCACACGACCCGAATTTGCCAAACTTCTTTTATGTGCATAACCAATTTTTTTAAAGTAATTTAATTTGTGGTAATTTTATTGTTCGGATATTTTTTTATTGTAATGCATTGGGAAAAAGTTATCGATATCCAAATGCTTGGCGCCAAATATCCGAGCCAAGGTGAATTTACTAAGTAGGTGACGTTGTCACCACAGCTGCTCTCTTTCGGGGTTACAAACATTTGACAGTATGCCTGCAAACGTTGTCGAAAGAGGTTGTGTTTCGCATGTTTTTTTTCTTGTCTTCTTCTTTACGAATAAACTCGTAGACAGAAAACAATGAAAAGAATAATTATGAATTAAAATATTATAAATTATTGTCAATTAAATCGTTTTAATTATTTTGCGAAAACATTTCCTTTTCTGTCCGCCAAAACAATAACAAACGAAGAGTGCAGAACGTAAAACGTTCGCCATCTTTTTCTAGCGCTTGTCTCTCTGAGAGCGGAGAGAGAGAGGTGAAAAAATGATTGTTACCTCACCACATCGGACGACGTCACCTTAATAGTAAATTCACCTTGATCCGAGCCAGCTGGCAGCGCCAAGCATTGCAACAAATCGATAAATTGGATAACATTGCTGATCAGCAGTTTCAGTTGAGTTGAAACTGCGAACAAACAAACAGCATTGTTAAACTAAACGCACTTGGTATACGAAGTGAAATTCGGTTAATAATCGTATACAAACAACAACCATACTGTGACTGAGCGAGCGAAACAAGTTTTGGTAATTAGCATGCACATATTGACGAATAACGTTAGGTTATTTATTTGATCACTTGATTATAATTATTTTGCACAATTTATGTCCGTTGTCATTGACAGTGTCGCATATACATATATAAAGATATATATATATAGAAAATCGTTAAACGGCGCGACTGTGACGATGTCGAAATGCGCATTTGTCGTCGTCACCATATTTGCACTGGTGTTGGCGGGGGGCATCGGTGTGGTGGACGCGGGCCGTAGCCAAGGCAGCCAGCGCAAAACACCGTCCAGGAGCAATTCGGGTCATGTGACTCAGCAGCCCAGCTACAATACCAACAACAACAACAACGGAGGCGGCAACTCCCACGCCGATGTCGCCAAACTGAGCTATCCCAACTACAACTCGCAACCGAATCGTCCGGCCAACAGTCAGCCTCCGGTTAACAGTCAGCCTCCGGCCGCCGGCTGGAATGTCCCACAGGGCCCACCGCCCGCCTACTCGGCCTCGAATCCCGCTGGCGGCGGTCGCACCAACATGCATGAGTCACCACCGGCGTATAATGCACCCAACTATGGCGCAGCACCGGGAGGCAACGTGCACCAGCCCATAACGGCCACTCAGAATCATGGCCAGCAGTATGCCGGAGTACCACCTGGCGCCACTTACTATCCATCGGGCAGTCATGTGCCAGGCGGCGGCTATCAGCCTGGTGGTCTTCCCGCTGGATCCTCTTACTACCCATCGGCTGGACATGTGCCCACTGGCGGATATCATCCGGCAGCCGCACCACCGCCAGGCGCTACCTATTACCAGTCTGGCTCGGCTCTGCCACCGGGTGCCACCTACTATCCACAGGCGCCACAGCAGGGCTCCTCAGGCCCAGGCTTCGGTAAGTCAATCGATTTGTCCCGAGATCCACCTATTTAATCAAACTGTTTTCTTTTTTAAAGGCACGGGTCTGTTGGCTGGAGGATTGGGCGGTGCCGTGCTGGGATCTGTGCTGACATCTTCATTAGGTGGCAGCTCATCGCATCCCATGGCTGCTGCTCCAGCGGCAGCCGCCCCAGCTGGTGGTCAGGATCGCATCATCATCATTAACAATGGTGTGCCGGTGAATACCACCGATGGCACCACCGTCATCAATGCAGCTGGCGCACCCATGACCCCAATGAATGCCACTCAGACCGAGGCGGCGGCTTCGCCAGCTCAACTGGCTCCATTCTCGCCTGAAAGCGCCATGACCAACAACACCGATGCAGCTGGTGCAGCACCACCACCACCCCCGCCGGGTGGCATCATTTGCGTGCCCACCAAGGTCAACGAAACGGACCCCGCGGACAGCACGAAAATGATTGAAGTGGAGAAGATTGCCTGCTTCCCGGCCCCACCGCAGCAGCCGGCAGCACCCGGCGCCGAGCCCGTTCCATTGGCCCCGCTGGCACCGATGCCCACCAGCCAGGCACCCCCGGCCATGCTGGCACCCGACCAGGCAGCCGTCCGATCGAACACCAACGGCGCTGCCAGCAGTAATCTGCAGAGCACTCTGCCCCTGTTGCTCGCCCTGCTCGGTGGTCTGCTGTTGCGCCATGCTGCTGGTGGCAATTAAGGGATGGCGTTGCGAAACATTCCAATTTTAGCTTGGCACTTTTTATTAGCCTCACCGCCATGGCACTTCCCACATTAGGCGACCCCGATTCCGATTCCCACTGCACTTGACACTCGTGTATTTGAAAATTATGCCTTGTTAGTATTTGTATTTGTCGGTAGAGTATTCTTAATTCGTATTTTGTAGATGACAACGATGGCCTTCACTTGTGATGATTTTGATATGGATGATGATGATGATGATGGTGATGATAAAGGTGATGATGATGATGAGGCAGCTCGAGTTCTCGAATGAACGAACATTCTCCGAAACGTAAACTGTGAATCTCTTATAAATGTTATTACTCCAAATGATATTCGAATGTGGACCATTTAATGGGAGTCACATGCTCCTCCTCCTCCATTTTTAAAGACATATCTCAGTGTATGTATTGTAATTGTTGCTTACTTCTAACCATATTGTAGTATTAATAGAAGCTTAAAACCAGTTTCACCAATATTCGCATGATAGTTACGATATTTGTGTTTATTGTATTGTTTTAATGTTTTCTTTATTGGCATTCCCTTTGTGTTGTTTTCTGGTCAATAGATACAATAAAAGCTTTAACATCACACCCGCACACAAGCTCCAAGCCGGTCTTTTACTTGATCATCAGTCGTCGGATGTAGCCGATGTACATATGTACATAATTGCAAGACTTTCTTCCAGTAGACTGCACACTCAACAACAACACTCAATAGCTGAAACTTTCACTTTAACAAATAATTAATGAACAGTACTCGAATTACGAGCTGATGAAATGTCATCATACTGAAAGCTCGCCAAAGCTTAGGTAAAGCTTCGTTTCTGCTTACCATAAATACACTGGTCGGCATATTTATTTTGACAACATTCAAAGTTAAATCTACTCATAATTTGAACATTCTTCATGTTCATTTTGGCATCAATGGAAAGGTCATTTCAATTCCGTTTGAATGCTACAAAACTTGTCTCAACCCATTAAGTATCCATTGAAAATTTAGAATTTTTGTAAAGGTCTATTTTAAAACTTTTTCCTCGATTTTTGAAAAAAAAAAATGTTTTGATGTAAAAATATTCTTTAAACAATTCTAATAGTGAGATCATCCCATACAAAAAATCATGAAAAATACTAGCGATGAGATTTTCTAAAATTTCTTTTGTAGTCACTATAAAAATTGTTTAGAGCAACTTTTTGCATCGAAACATTTTTTGTTTGAGACCGAGAAACAAAGTCAAAACAGTAGACTTTTACAGAAATTCAAAAATTTCAATGGATACTTAATGGGTTGAGGTAAGTTTTGTATCATTCAAACGGAATTTAAATGACCTTACCATTGATGGCAAACTTAACATAAAGTAAGTTTAAATTACGCGAAGATTAAACTTTAGTTTTGTCAAAATACTTTTTCCGACGACTACATATGTAACTGCCGATCATTCTTATGGATCGAGTTTAATGACACAGGGATATGTGAGACATGCTATAATTATGGATGAGGTTTATCACGACACATATGTATGTATCTTCTTTGTGCATGGATGAGGTTTATTACAACGTCTAGGTATCTTCTTTATGACTCTTTTTATAATATCTCATCGATCTACTTTTCGACATATGTACATTTGTAAACAGATAACCAGGATTTATCCCAAAAGCTTATGGACTAATGGACTGGATTTTGTTATCTCTGGGTCTACTAATATGGTTAACAAAGCCATATGAAAAAACATGTGCTGCACGGAAATCGAAAGCCTTGAGCGGCAATAATTGTGACAAAGAAAACCTTTATCTTCAGACTGTTGGACATTTAATAACAATTATTTGCTGATTGTTGCCATAGCAAACACTATACCTTAATTCGGACACAAATACAAAGATTTACATAATAATTGTCTAAGCATTCCAAACTGTCGTCTAATCTACAAAGGATTTAAATTAATTATATACAGTCGTGTCTGAAGGTAGCGAACACTTGGATATAGTAAGCATTTAAATTTGAATGCCATATGTAAGTGCTTACCAATTCCGACTATCAAGAATAATTTTTGTAAATTATTTTTTATGACTTTTGTAAACCAATAATCATTATTTTTAAGCAAAAAAAATAAAACTTAAGGAATAATCATTATTTCATGAGTTTTCTTTTTTGCTCAAAATAAAACTCAAGTTGTAGTTTCGACTTTTAATGATACATATTCCTTGTCAATAAGCCAAGACAATCTAAATAATCCGATTAAAAAAAATTATGGTGGAGAGTTTCAAATTAGCCTTTTTCGAAATTACAACTTGAGTTTTATTTTTGCTCAAAAATAATAATTATTGGTTGAGAAGTAAGGTACATATAACTTAAAATTATTCATTATATTGTGAGCAAATCTATGAGTTGAAAAATTTTTGATAATGGCGAAAATGCATAAATGAGCCCATAGAGATGCGCATTGGAATTTTCCTCGGTGTCTCAGAGTTATTATAAGAAAATGATTTTTTGATTACAAAAAAAAACAAATAATCAGTATTTGCAGTCCCTGGTATTTTTGGGTAAAAACTATTTATGAAAATTGAGAGAAAATAGTTGAATGAGTATCTTATTATTCAATTTGCATACAAATTTACCATACTCTACTGAACTTTCGCATTATAAATATTACAGTGCCCACCGCTAATGTAGATCAAATAAACATTGATATAGATAGTGAACGACCTTGATACTCTGAGTTAGTTTAATATATCCAGACAAGATTGTATAGTTCAAAATGGCCAGGAATCAAGTTAGCAGGATCAAGAATCAATAAATCGAATAGACAAAGTTTATATAAATTTCTTGATGTTTTAATATAGTAAAAACCAAGTTTTTTACATTGTGTTGCAAAAAAATGATGGTCATATATCTTTACTCCGCATCATCGTCCTCATCATCGTTGGAGCTGATTCTGAAGTAGCGCAGCTCGTACGAATCCTTCTCGTTGGCCACAACACGGATCCAATCGCGCAGACTGTTCTTCTTCAAGTACTTCTTGGTCAAGTACTTGAGGTAGGCCTTGGAGAAGTGAACATCGGAGCTGACGTGCAACTTCATCTTGGAGCGCTCGAAGGTGACATTGTTGCCAAGGTTGTTCACCTTGCCGTTGACCTTAAGGCGAGCCTTCACGTATTTCTCCTGCGAAAAGATGCACCAGTTAGAGGGAGATCGCAATATGCATTTCATAAGTAGTGAATAACGATAACTACTAACATACATATACAATATATAGTATAGTAGTGCTGTCTCTGTCTTTGTTAAGGCCAAAAGTAAATGGAAATGTCAACAAAAGGCCCAAATAAAGAAGAGTGACCAATTTTTTAATATGCCACTGAGTACACTGCCATTAGAGCGACACGCAAAGCTTTCACTCTCTAACGGCAAATCGGCGTGGCCTAAGATTGCTTAAAATATACATATATATGGGAGCAGAAGCTGTGTGCATTATAACTGTATTACCTGATCCATTGATCCACTGGGGCTGTAGGCGCCCTGCTATTTAACATTCAAGAACATTCAATGGTTTCCCCAATCTCAGACAGGCTCAGTATGTAAGCCTTGCGTGCTCCATATAATGGAGAGGAGAGAGAGAGCATTTTATAGTTGCTTTGCTTTTAGCTATTGCTATTGGAGAAACCTGCAGCGTGACGAAGTCAATGTGCACGCTTTTAGCAGGGCGCACTATGAATTTCGGCCTGTCGCATCACGGATGTGATGCGATCAACCCAGGGCCCACCACGTGGCGGTACACATAGCACGACTTGACGCTGTTCACAGACGGTTGCACCAACTGGCCAGACCCGGTACTGGCGATCAGTGGCTACCCCGTTGTGCAGTGTCCAGAGCCCCTTGTCGACGCACTTCCCAAGGAATGGAAGCACTAAACGCGATTCATGTCGCACGATCACGAACAGAAGATTTGAAAGTTATAAACGCAAGAAAAAATTGTATGCAAAGCTAGCCAATTGTCTTGACACTAGTCTATCGGTATATCGATAAATTGTGTCTTTAATCGAAGAGGAAGACAAACGAGAGCACAACAGTGACGAGGAGATAGATAGATATATATGCAAATTGGACTGTTCCAGCAGTTGTTAACCGCACGCGGCACTCTTTCAGCCACGCTCAGTTTAATCGCTACTGAATCTTTCCTATAACCACCACTTTTTATCCAGAGCCCCTGGCTGTTTGTGGCAATGAAAAGCTTGGTGTGGTATCTGAGACTCTGACGTCACTGTTGTCGCTGAGGTTATGTTCATCATCTGCTCCAGGCGATGATGCGTGATTACAAATTTGGGCTGCTTGCTCAGCCGATGTTGTACTTACGAAATCGGCCACATCCATGATGTTGTCCTCGGCAATGTTGGTGCAATCAATGGTGAAACGCAGCGCGACCTTCTTCTTCTTCAGACCCTTGCCGCGCAGCACGTTCTTCTTCACAACCTTGCTGGGAGCTGGTGCAGCAGCCTTTGCCTTGGGCTTGGCAGCGGCAGGCTTGGCCGCTGGCTTCGCAGCAGCAGCAGCAGCTGGAACGGCGGCGGCGGCAGCAGCAGCAGCAGCTGGTGCAGCAACCTTGGCGGCAGCGGGAGCAGCCTTCTTTGCTGGAGGAGCAGCAGCTGGAGTTGCAGCTGGCTTCTTGGCAGCGGCGGGTGCAGCCTTGGCGTCCTTCTTGGGAGCAGCTGCGGCTGCTGGTGCCTTCTTGCCGGCGGCAGCCTTAGCGGCAGCGGCGGCGGCGGCTGGCTTGGCGGCTGCTGGCTTGGCAGCAGCAGCGGGTTTCGCGGCAGCGGCTGCCTTGACGTCCTTAGCGGCTTCCGGCGCCTTCTTCACGTTCTTGGCAGCGGCAGCTGCTGGCTTGGCAGCCTCGGCGGCCTTGGGCTTCTCAACCTTGCCCTTGGCTGCGGCTGGTGCCGCCTTCTTCTCGGCGGGCTTGGCAGCCGGCGCCTTGGTATCACCCTTGTTGGTCTTGGCCTGTTGACAGATGCATAAATGATACCGAAAGTTTAATGTTATTGCTTATTCACATTATTTATAATAGTTGTGCACAAATAAGACTGTCTATGCACCCCAAATTGGGTGTGGTTTAATATTTTGCATTTATTTGACACGTTTTACTTGTGATGTCGCAACATTTTTACGATTTTTCGCGAGCACTTACAGTTGGGGCCATCCTATCACTTGAAAACCACGGAGGAAAAGAACCAAAACCTAGAGATGTACAAAACTCATCGATTTTTGTACTAATTGTCGATTGCTTTTCGTGTTTTAGCGCACTATGCCCTTACTGTGTTTTTCAACACTTTTCTGTTTAATTTTGGTTAGAGTTGTGTCGTTTCGTTCTAAAAAAGATTAAGTGAACGGGTCATGAACTTATTCAGTCAATCATGAACTAAATCGTTCATTTCGCAGTTGGTCTGTAATTTTTTAAAAAAAATTGCAAATTTCTTAGAGAAATACATTTAGAATTATATGCATGGAGTTCCGCGATTGGATTCAATTTCTTCTTTATTTACAAGTAACAATGTTTCAACTTCAAATTTTTTAAGTTTTGAACAATGTGAAAGGTTACTTAAGCCTTTATCGTTCATAAACAACTGACCAACTGATCAGAATGACCTGTTCATAGCTTATAACTAGGGTTGTTGATAATATATCAAAATATCAATATATCGATATTTTTTCTAAAAAATGATATATTTATATCGCTATATTCGATTTGCCGATATATCAAATAGGCGATTTTTTTTTATGTATTATGAAATTTGTGAGCTGGTCGCTCTGTGATCTGGAAAGCAAGCGAGTAAACTCAAAGACGCAGCGGAGAGGAATGGATTTTTAAAGTTTGTTTTAAAGTCTGTAAAATCCAAATATTGGAACTGAACATACGAATCTGAAAAGCATCTGTTCATATTTAATCTGGGGTGCCACAGAAATCTCTTTAACCTGAAAAATGACGTAAATTTCATACAAATGTACGTCAAATTCAGGTGAAAGAGATTTCTGTGGCACCAGAATATGTAATACATTAAAACTTGAATCTGATTTTTGATTGCCTAATATATGAATGATAAATATATATAGCCTAATGGAAAAAAACTGTAAGACTATCTATTTTTATTGTGGGGTATTAAACTTTTTTTTTTAAATGGTAAAAAAAAAAAAAATATTAATTATATCGATATATAGATATTTTAAACTATATTAAATATCATTTTGATATTCTTTTAAATCAGAAAATATCATCGATACGATTTTTTAAAAATATCCGACAACCCGACTGAATAGAAACCGTTCATCGTTCATAGTCTAGCTGTCCAACTAAATAACTGAACTAAATGACTGATTTAGTTCACGACTGAAAATTGAACGATTGAACTTATTCAGCAAATTGAACTAAAAAGCGCAACTCTACTGAATTTGGTTTTCTCTAATTGTATTTAGACTGGTCATACCGAAGTGCACAGCCAACATAAGTGAACCAAATACGACAGTGACAGCTTGTTTTTTTTGTTGTTTGTCTGAAGAGTAAAGTGAAAACTGCGTTTCTTATACAATTATTTAGCAAGAACAATCATGAAGTTCCAATATAAAGAGGAGCATGCATTTGAGAAGCGTCGCGCCGAAGGCGACAAGATCCGTCGTAAATATCCCGACCGTGTACCCGTAAGTACACATTTTTATTTATTTTTGTCTATATGTATTTTATCCAGCCCTACACTGTGTCTGTGTCTGTGTATGGACGTATCTGTGTGTGCGTGCATGTGTGGTGTTATTGTGTGGGTTGTTTGTATGTATGCGATTGTTTTGCGTCGTTCTATTTTATTGTGTTGTTGTTGCTACACACATCAGCGGGGAAAATCAATAATGCGCAAATTGGCTCTACCTGCAATTGTTAATAATTTTATTACCATTTCTGTGGTATTTTTTGTCAATGGTAGTTTTTCACATATGTTGTTCTCAAATATATCGCACTTGTCAGAGTCAATGCTTGCTAAAATGTCTAGTGAAAAATCAAACAAAATTGATGTGCGCACATACACATACAAAACTCGCTTTGTTCAACTCATGTGCGAGTGTGTTAGTGTGTGGACGAGCTAACTGCTAGCTGACTCGCTCTCCCAGCTGTTGTAGTGTTGTTTTTCACTTGGTTGCTGCTTCGTGAGTCCCCCCTCAGCGTAATCTCCCCGCAGCACGAAATCACACGGCCAACAAGCCAGTTGTTTTTTCTGCTTTTTGTTTTTGATTTTAAATCAAAATTGCTGTTGAATGTGCTTTTGTTTTTGTTTGTTGATTGGCAAAAAGGCTCAACAGACTAGTTTAGTACTGCGCATAAAATAAAAACAGAAACAAACGCATTCCATGATTTTGGCTTATTTCAGAAATTGTTGCTTTAATTTTTGTTTTCGTTGTCCGTTTGCAATGAGTAGAGAATTAGTCATAACGACTTTTGCTCTGTTCTCTTTGTTTGATTGCTTATTTCACCATATACAAACGTTGTTGCTGCGTAAACACTCTGGAAAGCAAAGCTCTCACCCCCGTTATCAGCAAATGCATTGCAAACTTTATGCCTTCCTTTTGCACCTAACAATGATCATGCAAGCATCCTTCTCTTCTCTCTCTAACGCTCTCAGCAATGATCAAGCAAGCATCCTTCTCTTCCTCCTCTAGCGCTCTCTTCGTTTTGCTTAATTCTTGCGTCTATATTTGATCAACAATTTTTGTTTTGCTTGTTTGTGTTTCACAATTTTCGTTTTCGCATTTCATTTGATTTTTATTTATTTTTTTTTTTTTTGGCAAGCATTGAACACAAGTCACATAACAGCTGATGACAAACCAAATGCAGGCAAGGCCAGCTGGTCAGTGGCTATAATATGTCCATATTATACATGAATATGTATTTGCATGTATTTATGTATGTACGTAATGATGTACATAAGTAATACAGTGGGCCACCTTCACCTTGAGGGTGGTCAATGACGTCGGGCAGTATTTGGCATTTTGTTAGCTAAGCTTTAAGCTTAGCTTAACAGCAATGTTAAACTAGACTCATTTTGTTCTGTTATTTGGAATGTTTGTCTTCCAACCTGTTAAATGTCAAATTCTTGATTTGGAATTTATTATATGTATTTTTGTTTTCTTTGTTCACAAAGTGCTATACACAAAAATGCAATTACATTTGTTAGTAAATATGCCAGAATGAATGAACACAAATGAGTGTGTTTGACTGTATATTATATATAGTCACGTATTCGCCTTTTAGAAGACGCAATTAAAATTATTTTTGACAATTTTAATACTTCTTTGCACGTCTGTATGTATGTATGTTTGTTGGTATCTAATCCTGTTTTCGTTTCTGCTTTCTGCTTGATTTAAGGTGATTGTTGAGAAAGCACCAAAGGCGCGCATCGGCGATTTGGACAAGAAGAAGTATCTAGTGCCATCTGATTTGACCGTCGGCCAGTTCTACTTCCTCATACGCAAACGTATTCACCTGCGTCCCGAGGATGCACTCTTCTTCTTCGTTAACAATGTCATTCCTCCAACATCTGCAACCATGGGCTCCCTCTACCAGGTAAGATTGTTAACATATCATTGTTTCTATCTGAATGTAATAACTTATTTTCTCTCTCTCTCTTTCTGTCCTATGATACAGGAACATCACGAGGAGGATTACTTCCTGTACATAGCTTACTCCGATGAGAATGTCTATGGCATGGATAAATAGAAAGTGACTGCATCTCCCTAGCGGCAGGCGACCATGCAACAACAACCTATACAGAAAATTCTATATATATATATACATATATTTTACGTTTAGCATGCAGTCTAAAATATAATGCAAAAAAAAAAACAAAACAAACAAAAGTAATAACAAAAAAATGAAAGATAGCTAAACAAATTGTGCAGGTCTAAGGCGGTAAAATATTGAAAGAAACCCAAAAAAAACAAAAAAAACAAAAACAACTTAAAATGATCTTAAAAAATGAAAACAAAAAAAAATTATAAGACAAAAACCAATGTTATGTGAAAATTATTTGATATCAACATTTTCTATACGCGCTAGTATTTCAAATTACCTATGCTTTAACATTATTTACTTGGCACCCTTTTGTTCAGTTTACATTTTATCTTGCTATTCTTGTGTACCGTAGAATTTTCATGTTTTTTTGAGGTATATTCAACTTCATTTATATTTTTGTGTAATAATACAACATTTTGTGCATATTTAGTGTGTATGGTTATGAATAGGACTCTCTCGGTTAAGCGTACAATAATTAATCTATTATTAATTAAATAAATACAAAAAAAAAATGAAATAAAAAAGTTGACTAACTTGTCCAAAAAACCAACAATTGACTGTTTTTGCGTTTTAATAGTTACTCAAGAAACGTCATGTTTCCCCGCCTTCCCCTTGGCCTTTGTCTGTCCTTATCGGTCAAAGAGTTCATCCATGAAAAGACGTTACTCCACTGAGTTTCAAATCAATCATTTTTTTCACGAATAAAGTCATCGTTTGGAATATTTACTTTATTCCTAACTTGCTTATAATCAGAAATTGTAATTTTTTTTTAATTAAAAAAATAGTTCCCTTATAATAATACAGAGACCAAGAAATATTTTAAATCTTAAACCTCAATTTTTAAGTTGAGAGAATGTTTAAAAAAGGCAAAAGAGGTGACGTCAGTTGCAGTGATGCCAAATATTTTCCGGAAAGAGAAGACAAAACGGTCAAAGAAAACGGAAAAAAAGCTGAAAAACTAAAGAATCCTTCCCAGACAAGTTTATCCGAAAAAAGGCCAAATGGGCATTACTGGTCAGTTGTGCCGTCACAAATTACTTTTAAAATGAAACCATAGGTTGCGTATTTATGTTTTGCAATGCAGCCAAAAGCTAGCGCTACCGTACTAAAACGTTTTCCAACCTTGGTTACCTAAAAAAGGTACGTTCCCACATTAAGCCTAGTACCGACGTGAGATAAATTTTTAGCGGCGGAAAATGCACAATATTTAGCTGTCGACGAGCGTAAAGCCAGAGCTGCCAATGCAGCACGGAAAAATAACATAAAATGGAATGGTAACTCTATGCGTCAGCAGCGGTTTATTTTAACCCTCTAAGGCTACTTTTGAAAATAATGAAGATACAGAAGTCCAGTAATTTTTTCTAAGATGAACTTGGGCCTCTGAATTCAAAAATGAGCTCAGAAAAGGTGTATATAGCTTCGTTTACCTGTAAGGTGACAAAATGTAAAAAGTGTCTCAAGGGTCTTTTGGGGCTATCAGTGAAAAAAGTCGGTTGAAAATATGTTTACATATTAGATTTGTCATTTATCTATTGTTATGTATCACCAACCAAATAGATTTTGTTGTTTGTGCAGCATAAGAGCAGATTGAAATTGACCCTCCCGAGATTTTTCGCGTGAGAAAAACGGAAAAGACACTTGGCATGTCCAAGTCAAAATAAAAGCACCATTTAAAGCTTCCTAATTCTTTAAAGCTTGTTCCATATGTCAAGCTGTGTTTATTAGCAACAGTTAAAAAATATTTTCATGTTAAAAAACGGATTACTTTTTTAGTTATTGTGATTTAACAGATAAGTGTCTCGAGGCAGGCTTACGTGTTAGAGGGTTAAATATGAACATGCAGAGCTGATTTGCAAAAAAGAGGAGAGAATAGGCAATGAAAAATGTATATTAATATTAATAGAGGAGAAATATGCGATGAAACGCAAGCACAGCGGGTATTTGGTGCACTTATCGCTTTTGAACTTTTCACGTGGATTCTCCCTCTAAATTAATGAAAAAATACAAATATTGGCCTCTTTTCCACCTCGTTAATCAGCAGAATTTTGTCTGCTGTCTCGAAAAGATCCAATCTGCTGTTTTTTGTTAATTTCACCGCCATTTCTTTTGACTTATTGTGAGAGAGTGGGATAGATAGATACCGAAACTCTAAAGAAATATATTTTTCGCTTGGCTTGACAGCTGTTTCAAACAGTGCTGGATAACGCCCGTTCCTTATCTGGCAACTCCGTTTTTAGTTTCAGTTTAGTTGACGTGCGGACCGACAAGCGGAGATAAATGTCGTCTTCTTCTTATTCACCTTACGCCAGCGTTTTTTTATATGGAGTTTGACCTTACGCTAGGCCTTTTTTCTGACGTCGGTACTAGGCTTTAATGTTCATTTCAGAAAAGTATCTTGCTTGGTGTTTTTTCTAAAATTTAGCAGACCTTTTTGTTAGTTTTATTGAGCTTTGAAGTTTTTATATTTATAGCAAATTTATTTTTGCAATTACAAACAGCTACAAAAGGAAAAATTAAGCCCAAAATTCGAACTTAACAGCTGCTAGCTGTCGACAATTGATAACAGACTGAAAATACCGAAACATAACTAAAACAGAGTACATACAAAGTTAGTATTTTTTTTAAGTATTTTTTTAAATACGTTGTTAGCTCAAAATTTTAAATTCCATTTAGCAAATAATGCAAATAACATAAAATCAGTACAAAATCATGTTAGGAGACAATCATTAGTCCGATTGAATAGTGTTTGTGAACGAAATGTTTTTTATTTTTGGCCCTTTTTACATCTCGTTTTTTTGTTTGTTTTTGGCTCAATCAGATATTTTTAAGTGGCAACCGTGGCGACAGATCATATTTCGATAACAAAGCAAATTGTAATGAGCACGCAGTATTGGAAACGATGGAGGAAGATTTACATTATTTTAGCTTATATAAATGCGACGGCGTTCAATATTATTATTTGACGCCCCCAACTAAAGAGTTAAGTTTCGATTTCGTCGCAAAGTACATAAAATCCAAAGATTTCAATATCTTCTCCATTGCCATGGTCTGTGAGCATGCCGATGAAGCGGAGGACATAAAGCAACAACTGGGCAAGCGCAGCGTCGCCTGCTTATTGTTAAACAAACCCCACAATATGCTCGACATGATTGTACGCGTTTGGACTGAAGGCGTAAGTAGCAAGCAGGTGAAAGAGACACATTCAAAAAGTTTGACAAATCACTAGCGATCGCTGCAGGTGTGAACGAGACGACGAAGCATACAGCAAAAGACTACCAGTCGAGCGAGCTCGGCAGTATAATACCCTGTGCCCATGAAGCAATAACATATTATTATGTACACTAGCCAGAAAAACTATGCGTACACCCTTATTTTTGCTTTAACAGCTACATATGTTAGTGAAGTTATCACAGTAAAAAAA
>JBAMBJ010001796.1:0-11087 GCA_037043495.1 Drosophila recens | reverse complement strand
ATATTAAATATCATTTTGATATTCTTTTAAATCAGAAAATATCATCGAGACGATATTTTAAAAATATTCGACAACCCTATAACCAACTGAATAGAAACCGTTTATAGTTCATAGTCTAGCTGACCAACTAAATAACTGAACTAAATGACTGATTTAGTTCACGACTGAAAAATGAACGATTGAACTTATTCAGCAAATTGAACTAAAAAGCGCAACTCTACTGATTTTGGTTTTCTCTAATTGTATTTAGACTGGTCATACCGAAGTGCACAGCCAACATAAGTGAACCAAATACGACAGTGACAGCTTGTTTTTTTTGTTGTTTGTCTGAAGAATAAAGTGAAAACTGCGTTTCTTATACAATTATTTAGCAAGAACAATCATGAAGTTCCAATATAAAGAGGAGCATGCATTTGAGAAGCGTCGCGCCGAAGGCGACAAGATCCGTCGTAAATATCCCGACCGTGTACCCGTAAGTACACATTTTTATTTATTTTTGTCTATATGTATTTTATCCAGCCCTACACTGTCTGTGTCTGTGTATGGATGTATCTGTGTGTGCGTGCATGTGTGGTGTTATTGTGTGGGTTGTTTGTATGTATGCGATTGTTTTGCGTCGTTCTATTTTATTGTGTTGTTGTTGCTACACACATCAGCGGGGAAAATCAATAATGCGCAAATTGGCTCTACCTGCAATTGTTAATAATTTTATTACCATTTCTGTGGTATTTTTTGTCAATGGTAGTTTTTCACATATGTTGTTTTCAAATATATCGCACTTGTCAGAGTCAATGCTTGCTAAATGTCTAGTGAAAAATCAAACAAAATTGATGTGCGCACATACACATACAAAACTCGCTTTGTTCAACTCATGTGCGAGTGTGTTAGTGTGTGGACGAGCTAACTGCTAGCTGACTCGCTCTCCCAGCTGTTGTAGTGTTGTTTTTCACTTGGTTGCTGCTTCGTGAGTCCCCCCACAGCGTAATCTCCCCGCAGCACGAAATCACACGGCCAACAAGCCAGTTGTTTTTTCTGCTTTTTGTTTTTGATTTTAAATCAAAATTGCTGTTGAATGTGTTTTTGTTTTTGTTTGTTGATTGGCGAAAAGGCTCAACAGACTAGTTTAGTACTGCGCATAAAATAAAAAAATAAAAACAAACGCATTCCATGATTTTGGCTTATTTCAGAAATTGTTGCTTTAATTATTGTTTTCGTTTTCCGTTTGCAATGAGTAGAGAATTAGTCATAACGACTTTTGCTCTGTTCTCTTTGTTTGATTGCTTATTTCACCATATACAAACGTTGTTGCTGCGTAAACACTCTGGAAAGCAAAGCTCTCTCACCCCCGTTATCAGCAAATGCATTGCAAACTTTATGCCTTCCTTTTGCACCTAGCAATGATCATGCAAGCATCCTTCTCTTTCTCTCTCTAACGCTCTCAGCACTGATCATGCAAGCATCCTTCTCTTCTCTCTTAAGTGCTCTCTGCGTTTTGCTTAATTCTTGCGTCTATATTTGATCAACAATTTTTGTTTTGCTTGTTTGTGTTTCACAATTTTCGTTTTCGCATTTCATTTGATTTTTATTTTCTTTTTTTTTTTTTGGCAAGCATTGAACACAAGTCACATAACAGCTGATGACAAACCAAATGCAGGCAAGGCCAGCTGGTCAGTGGCTATAATATGTCCATATTATACATGAATATGTATTTGCATGTATTTATGTATGTACGTACGTAATGTACATATGTAATACAGTGGGCCACCTTCACCTTGAGAGTGGTCAATGACGTCGGGCAGTATTTGGCAATTTGTTAGCTAAGCTTTAAGCTTAGCTTAACAGCAATGTTAAACTAGACTCATTTTGTTCTGTTATTTGGAATGTTTGCCTTCCAACCTGTTAAATGTCAAATTGTTGATTTGGAATTTATTATATTTTTGTTTTCTTTGTTCACAAAGTGCTATACACAAAAATGCAATTACATTTGTTAGTAAATATGCCAGAATGAATATACACAAATGAGTGTGTTTGACTGTATTATATATAGTCACGTATTCGCCTTTTAGAAGACGCAATTCAAATTATTTTTGACAATTTTAATACTTTTTTGCACGTCTGTATGTATGTATGTACTTATGTATGTTGGTATCTAATCCTGTTTTCGTTTCTGCTTTCTGCTTGATTTCAGGTGATTGTTGAGAAAGCACCAAAGGCGCGCATCGGCGATTTGGACAAGAAGAAGTATCTAGTGCCATCTGATTTGACCGTCGGCCAGTTCTACTTCCTCATACGCAAACGTATTCACCTGCGTCCCGAGGATGCACTCTTCTTCTTCGTTAACAATGTCATTCCTCCAACATCTGCAACCATGGGCTCCCTCTACCAGGTAAGATTGTTAACATATTATTGTTTCTATCTGAATGCAGTAACTTATTTTCTCTCTCTCTCTCTGTCTGTCCTACGGTTTAGGAACACCACGAGGAGGATTACTTCCTGTACATAGCTTACTCCGATGAGAATGTCTATGGCATGGATAAATAGAAAGTGACTGCATCTCCCTAGCGGCAGGCGTTTTGACACCATGCAACAACAACAACCTATACAGAAAATTCTATATATATATACATATATTTTACGTTTAGCATGCAGTCTAAAATATAATGCAAAAAAAAACAAAACAAAATTAATAACAAAAAAATGAAAGATAGCTAAACAAATTGTGCAGGTCTAAGGCGGTAAAATATTGAAAGAAACCCAAAAAAAACAAAACAACAAAAACAACTTAAAATGATCTTAAAAAATGAAAACAAAAAAAAATACAAGACAAAAACCAATGTTATGTGAAAATTATTTGATATCAACATTTTCTATACGCGCTAGTATTTCAAATTACCTATGCTTTAACATTATTTACTTGGCACCCTTTTGTTCAGTTTACATTTTATCTTGCTATTCTTGTGTACCGTAGAATTTTCATGTTTTTTGAGGTATATTCAACTTCATTTATATTTTTGTGTAATAATACAACATTTTGTGCATATTTAGTGTGTATGGTTATGAATAGGACTCTCTCGGTTAAGCGTACAATAATTAATCTATTATTAATTAAATAAATACAAAAAAAAATGAAATAAAAAAGTTGACTAACTTGTCCAAAAAACCAACAATTGACTGTTGTTTTTGCGTTTTAATAGTTACTCAAGAAACGTACGTCATGTTTCCCCGCCTTCCCCTTGGCCTTTGTCTGTCCTTATCGGTCAAAGAGTTCATCCATGAAAAGACGTTACTCAACTGAAATCAGGTACGGCGGTACATCAATTTATAATTGGATTTTGCTTGTTTCAAATCAATCATGTTTTTCACGAATAATGTCATCGTTTGGAATATTTACTTTATTCCTAACTTGCTTATAATCAGAAATTGTAATTTTTTTTAATTGAAAAAATCATTCACTTAAGCATAGTACGCTCTAGCCGAAAATATTTTTGCAAGGCCAAAACTCCATATAAAAAAAAGGGTTGCAAACATGCTCGAAATTATTTTGTAAGGCCATTTCTAAACGTATGTACGCTGTACCTAAATATGGGCAGCTCAGAATATTTTCTGGCATTTTACAACACTGTTTGGTCAACAGATGGCAGCTTTATTTTGACCTTTCAAAACAACGATTCAATCGATGTTTTGAAAGGTCAAAATCTTTTTGAACAGAAATGGCGACCAACAAGCAGCAAAATAAAAGCCGAATTGAGATCTTTGAACACAAAGAGCGAATTAGACTGATTGAAGAGGTGCAACAGAGGCCAATATTGTGAGATTTGACCGAAAAAAAAACATATTGACTTGATTTTTATAATCAATAATTTTTAGTTTAATAAATAGGGTATTAGTCGCTGCCACTTCTCAAATCATGTCTATTTGGTCAATTTTCTCTATTTTGTTGTGCTCTATGTTATTTATTTGTTTTGTTTATTTGTTGTGCACAGCTGACGCAACAGTGTGACCACAGCAGCAAAAGACCAACAATCTCTCAACTTTTTAGTGATTTTTGGTATTATGCTGTCACACTGAAGTTTGTAAGGCCGGACTTCAAAACATCGAACATTTCGAGCGTCCAAAATGTTTTCAGCTAGAGCGTACTACGCTTTATAATAATACAGAGACCAAGAAATATTTTTAATCTTAAAGCCTAGTACCGACGTGAGATACATTTTTAGCGGCGGAAAATGCTCAATATTTCGCTGTCGACGAGCGTAAAGCCAGAGTTGCCAATGCAATACGGAAAAATAACAAAAAGTTGAGTGGTAACTCTATGCGTCAACAGCGGTTTATTTTAAATATGAACATGCAGAACTGATTTTGATAAAAAGAGGAGATAATAGGCAATGAAAATGTAAATTATAGTTAATATAGGAGATATATGCGACAGCACAGCGCGTATGAGTGAACCCATCGCCTTAAAACTTTTTACGTGGATTCTCCCTCTAAATTAATGAAAAAATACAAATATTGGCCTCTTTTCCACCTCGTTAATCAGCAGAATTTTGTCTGCTGTTTCAAAAAGAGTCAATCTGCTGCTTTTTTTTATAATTTTTCGGCCATTTCGTGTGAGTTATTGTGAGAGAGTGAGATAGATAGATAGCGAAACTCTAAACAGTTCGATGTTTCGCTGGGCCTGACAGCCAGCGTTGCCAAAATTAGTCCGTTAAAAATATGACAGATTTGAATAGTCAAATTTTAAAGAAATTATAAAAATTATGGTACTGCTTTTTTAGCAAACTTTTATTTTATTTCTGAATAAGAATGGAAAGAAGGTAGAAATAAAATAACAGAATGCTTAAAAACAGTACCATATTTTTATATTATTTCTTCCAAATTTTCTTATCATCCGCAAATCTATCATCAAATATGCCAAATTGGCATGCCTGCTGACAGCTAAATGCAAACAGTGCTGGAAAACGCCCGTTCCTTATCTGGCAGCTCCGTTTTTAGTTTCAGTTTAGTTTACGTCCGGACCGAAAAGCGGAGATAAATTTCGCTTCTTCTTTTTCACTTTGCGCTAGCGTTTTTTTTATATGGAGTTTGACCTTACGCCAGGCCTTTTTTCTGACGTCGGTACTAGGCTTTAAGCTTATAAAAAATTTGTTTTTGCAATTAAAAACAGATTCAAAAAAAAAAAATTAAGCCCAAAATTCGAACTTAACAGCTGCTAGCTGTCGACAATTGATAACAGACTGAAAATACCGAAACATAACTAAAACAGAGTGCAAAGTTAGTATTTTTTTAAAGTATTTTTTTAAATACGTTGTTAGTTCAAAATTTTAAATTCCATTTAGCAAATAATGCAAATAACATAAAATCAGTACAAAATCATGTTAGGAGACAATCATTAGTCCGATTGAATAGTGTTTGTGAACGAAATGTTTTTTATTTTTGGCTCTTTTTATATCTCGTTTTTTTGTTTGTTTTTGGCTCAGGCAGATATTTTTAAGTGGCAACCGTGGCGACAGATCATATTTCGATAACAAAGCAAATTGTAATGAGCACGCAGTATTGGAAACGATGGAGGAAGATTTACATTATTTTAGCTTATATAAATGCGACGGCGTTCAATATTATTATTTGACGCCCCCAACTAAAGAGTTTAGTTTCGATTTCGTCGCAAAGTACATAAAATCCAAAGATTTCAATATCTTTTCCATTGCTATGGTCTGTGAGCATGCCGATGAAGCGGAGGACATAAAGCAACAACTGGGCAAGCGCAGCGTCGCCTGCTTATTGTTAAACAAACCCAACAATATGCTCGACATGATTGTACGCGTTTGGACTGAAGGCGTAAGTAGCAAGCAGGTGAAAGAGACACATTCAAAAAGTTTGATAAATCGCTAGCGATCGCTGCAGGTGTGAACGAGACGACGAAGCATACAGCAAAAGACTACCAGTCGAGCGAGCTCGGCAGTATAATACCCTGTGCCCATGAAGCAATAACATATTATTATGTACAGGGTTGCCCATATTCGACGGACCCATGTGTTTTTTAAAAAAAATCAAAAAAAAAATAAAAATTTGGCGGTTGGCCATCTTAATCATTTAATTTGTTCCAAGTAGATTTGTTTACATCAATTTTTGAATATGATATCTCTCAAATGGCCGCCTCTGGCGTTGATGGCGTATTGATCCATTAAGTACCCTTCGAAAATTTCGAACTTATGTAAAACCTACTTTTCAAAACTTTTTTCCTCGAAAACATTTTAAAAAATACTAGCAAAAATATTTTTGAAATTTTTTTTTTGGTCGCAGGTACTCTTAGAATTGTTCCAAGAATTTTTTTGCATCAAAATATTTTTTGTGAAAAATCGAGGAAAAAAGTTTTGAAAAGTAGGTTTTACATAAGTTCGAAATTTTCGAAGGGTACTTAATGGGTTAATAAGCCATCAACGCCAGAGGCGGCCATTTGAGAGATATCATATTCAAAAATTGATGTAAACAAATCTACTTGGAACAAATTAAATGATTAAGATTGCCAACCGCCAAATATTTATTTTTTATCTTTGATTTTTTTAAAAAAAACATGGGTCCGTCGAATATGGGCAACCCTGTATATTATTGCTTCATGCCTGTGCCCAGACACGTATGTATCTACATATGTATGTACACTCACTCGCATATCTCTGCGTACACCCTTATTTTTGCTATAACAGCTATGTTAGTAAAGTTATCACGTTAAAAAAAAACTATTTGGAAAGGTCGTTCAAATTCCGTTTAAATGATGCCAAAATTTCCTTAACCCATTAAATACCCTTCGAAAATTTCGAACTTATGTAAAAGTCACTTTTCAAAACTTTTTCCTCGATTTTTTCCAAAAAATGTTGGATGCAAAAAATTTTTGGAACAATTCAAAGAGTAACTGCAAAAAAAAATTTTCAAAAATAATTTTGCTAGTATTTTTTAAAATTTTTTGAAAACTGCAAAAAAGGCACTTTTTGCATGAAAATGAGGAAAAATGGGTTAAAATGGTCATTTTTAGGATTTTCAAAAAATTTTAAAAAATACTAGCAAAATTAATTTTGAAAATTTTTTTTTGCAGTTACTCTTTGAATTGTTCCAAGAATTTTTTTGCATCCCAACATTTTTTGGAAAAAATCGAGGAAAAAAGTTTTGAAAAGTGACTTTTACATAAGTTCGAAATTTTCGAAGGGTATTTAATGGTTTAAGGAAATTTTTGCATCATTCAATCGGAATTTAAGCAACCTTTCCAAATATATTTTTTATAACGTGATAACTTTACTAACATAGCTGTTATAGCAAAAATAAGGGTGTACGCAGAGATATGCGAGTGAGTGTACATATGTAACATACTATGTATGTGCATACATACACTGGCGAACATATTTATTGGCACAGCAAACATTTTGAGATTTGGGGGCTAATTGTTCCCTTATCGCTAACATATTGGCATCAATGGAAAGGTCATTTAAGTTCCGCTTGAATGATATACAATTTTTCTTATCCCATTAAGTACCCTTCGAAAATTGCAAATTTAAGTAAAAGTCAATTTTACTGATAAACAATTCAAATAGTGACTGCAATTTTTTTTATGATTTTTATTCGATCCACTTTTTCGTCCTTTTTTTTTTTTCAAATGCAAATAATTGATCAATATGTTTTTTTTTCTGGCAGTTGCTCAATGCCGTGTTGGTTTTATGTGACGACATGTTGTCGCCTTTGGCAGAGTGTGATGGTGTCAAGGTCGACTTATTGATACACTCAACGGAGCCTTTGCCGCATGTGTTTCAAAAACGCATCCAAACTCTGATGCAGAAAAAGGACAGCGAGACACAGGTGATGGTAATAAGATCGTCGACAATTAAAGCAGAGGCTAAAATCGAGGAAACTACGCCTCTGGACACTCAGAAGGAAGTAGTAGAGAAAATAGAATGACACCCTCAGGAGGCAGTGATACAGGAAGAAGGCACTGCACCCTCAGCTGGCAGTAGTTAAGGAAATGGAAATAACTCCCCCTCAGAAGACAATAGTTAAGGAGATGGAAATGACATCCCCTCAGAAAGCAGTAGTAAAGGATAAAGATATGACACCCGCTCCAAAGTCACCAAAGTTACAAGTAACGCCAATGGAGACTGATAAAAGCATCACATCCGATGACATCAGTGTCGCCGAATCAGATTCAGATTCCAATGGCAAGAAACTGGATCCGATTAAAGCGGCCACACAACATGTCTACAGCTATATCAAACATGGTGTTTTTGCCCAAAGTCAACATGAGCAGGAGTCGTGCTTTGAAATAAAGAAATTGAGGACACTTCATCCCGATATTATGGCGGCAATGATGGAATTAAAGATCGGCAACAAACAAGCCAAATGCTTGCAACGCTTTGCCTGGCCACATGTGGCAAAAGGTCGATCCCTGTGCGTTGTTGCCAATCAAAAGTCTGGCAAGACGTGGTGCTATTTGCCGTGGTTATGTCACCGATTTATGACGGAAGCGCTGCAACGTGACAATGATACGAACGACTATGGTCCCAGCTGCATCATTTTGTGCTCAAATGCCGAGAAGGGCAAAGAGATTGCCAGATGGTGTGGTTCCTTGACCAGCAAATCCCTTGGCAATATGGATCGAGTGATTATGCTCTTCGAACGAAGCGACGTTTATGCGGTCACTGCACAATTGGTGCGTCATCCTTGCGGCATCTTGTTGACCACCGTCGATCTGATGCTTCAACTATGCGATTTGAATGGTGGCAAGGATACGCGCATCTTTAATCCATTCGCCATACGCTGTGTTGCCATTGATGATCTTTGTAATATGTGGCGTTGTCGTCGTATGGACTGCGAGAAATTGATTCAATGGCTGTTCAGCTATCTGCGATTTCAAGTGGATCGCACACAGCTGCTGATCGTGGGACGTCTGTGGAGCGATGCGATAATGCATCGTTTGCTGCCAAAGCTTCCCGATGTGCTTCTCTTGTTCGATGATGCCTTGGAGGCGACCATTTACGGTGGCGTTAAGCTAGATATACTCATCACTGACCCCGACAAATGCAAACAGGATATTATTCGAGTGCTCAAAACGATGAAACTTGATGAGGAACGTATCGTCCTGGCATGCCACTCAAAAAAGGATGGGGACCAGCTGGTTCAACTGCTTTCGACAGCAAATATTAAAAGTTTCATTATTTACGATAATCACGGGCTGCAATGCTACGAGCAATGGCTCAAACAGCGTAAAGGATCAAAAGTCCTAATAGCCACGGACGAGACAATTCCCAAGTTGCGTGATCAATTCGATTGTTTGGTCCACTATACGCCAGCCAGAAACTGGCCAAGTTTTAAGATGCGTTTCAATCTATTTTATGGCAATTATCAAACACAAAAGCCAACTTCAAAACAGGCCAAATCGATCGTATTCTTGGGCAATGGCGATAGAGAACTCGTTCAAATGTGGCACATTTGTGATTTTATGCTCAACCATGATCGAACTGTGCCGGAAAACTGGATAACGTGGCTAACTGTGCATCGTAGCGCTTCGGAATCGGATCGCAACCGACAACCATTGTGCCAGAAATTGTCTATCTATGGCGAATGCCGGCGTTTAACCTGCAGATATCGCCATCAGTTGTGGAATAATGAAATCATGCATCCATTAGCTTATCCCAAAAATTATCAAATACAGTTCTATTTATTATCCGTAAGTGTTTTTTTTCTTCGATTTTTTAATGATGTGAAAATGCATTTAGAAGCAATTTATACTTTCAGGTCGATTCGCCATCCAAACTAGTTGTAAAGATGACCAAATTCAAGATAAACTCTTATTTTTTGGGTATTCCGGTTACCGAACTGGAAAAGAAAATTCAAGTTTATTATCAGGATCGAAATAATCGACGCCAACACCTCAATCCAAAACCAGGAGCTGTGTGTATTGTCAAGCTTAATAATCAATATCAACGTGTTCTAGTGAGACAAGTGGACTCGGATTGCATTCACGTGAAACAGGTCGATGCTGGCAGAGATACTGTTCAAGTGATGGCAACAGAACTATGGGTATGCGAGGAGCACTTCTTTAAGCATAACTTTGAGGCCACCGAACTGTGCATCACTGGTCTGATGCCCCTCAACATGGATCGCATTTGGCCAGAAGATGCTCGAAATTTGCTACGCAAACACTTTTGCAGAACGCGACAAGGAAAACCGTTTCGTGTTTATAACGCCGATGTTGACTTTGATTTCAATGATGTGCGTTTCGTGAAGAATGTATTTGACGATGAAGGCAATGACATTAAAAGTCTTGTGCTTAATAATATGCTAGTGCACATGGATGACAAAGTTATGATGCGATTGCAAGATTTGTTCAAGGACACTGTCAACCCGAATTCAGATTGTATCTGTTAACTAAATTGTAGAGAATCATGCAAATATTTTTCAAAACCAAAAAATGTTAAAAATGTTCCAAAGACTTATTTTTTAAATATTTGGAGTAACTGTCCATTATACTTAAACTTATACATATGAACATATGTAACTTTCATTTCCAAACTTGCATTTTATTGACAAGAACTTAATAGATTGAAAAGAAATGTAATTAATTAATTTTTAGTTTTCATAACTTGATCATTTGTAAAATTGAACTTAAAATGCGAATCCAAGAAAATGTATTAAAGCAATTTTGTTTTTAAGAGTTTAATAATACAACCGTACCAATTCAAATAACATACTCTAAGCGTTTTTTTTTCTTTTTTGGTTGGGTTACATGATATGGTTAATGTACCAATCCGAATGAAATGTAACAATTTATGATAAGCAAATTCGCAGTTCTGTACCTTTACAAAAATGTTTAATAAAATAATTTAAGTTGGAAATTAATAATGCAAAGATATTGGATATCAAAAATGTTGGGGCATGAAAATGTTTTCGTCACTAGACTTTTACCTCGTAAAGAGGTTTTTTTATAAGATATTTATCAGGAAATTTGGAATAAGATATTAGAAATTCGTCATTATAACTGTGTCAAAAGGTGTTTAGTGTTTGTAGAACCCTACGTCAGTAGAGCCTAAATAGTAATGAGTATAAAAACA
>JBAMBJ010001795.1:0-18607 GCA_037043495.1 Drosophila recens | reverse complement strand
CAGTTGTCCGATTTTTATGATCGAAGTGTCATTCGACGCGTATTTTTGATGAGAATTGTAAAAAATTCAACGAAAATTCAAAAAGGCTCCAACGGCCCCATTAGCTCCAATAATTTAAATTTTTCCCTCCCACTTACACCTGTTTATCTCACGAGCCAGGTGAGTTTTCAAAAGTCTTAGTATGCACATTTGTAAGTTAGGTTGATACCTTTCGATCGGTATATAACTCGACCTGATCGGACAGTCATAGCAAATCTTCCATTCTTCCTGTGTATATATGCTAGTCGCCTTCGCACCCTTCGTGCTGCTTTCGTCACTAGCGCGGACTGCCGTCCGCAGTGATAGACATTATTGATTTTGATTTTATCGATTTTTTTATTGAACATTTGTCTATCGGTTTTAGATAAAATGTTATTGTATTTTAACTGTTGAAAATTTGTATTTCGTTACGCTAGATCTGCCAAATCGCCCACTGTGCATTGTACCCATTGAATTCTTGTAGTACGTCCAATTTTTTGAGCTGAAACGGTCTTTCCGTGGTCGACAAAGAGTTCGGCTGTCGAATCCTAAAAATTTTGATGCAAAATTTGAAGCAGTCGGCGGAGAAAAAGGGTATCACCAACACACTCAAGTGGTATCGATGACCCGGAGAATAAGGCCCATAAAGTAAAGTCTGGGTTGCTGGATAACTGACCAAAAGTCTTGGAAACGCAGCTCCAATCGCCTGATGTAAATCCTATTTAAAATTTTTGGAGTAAGTTGGACCACCGTGTGCAAAAAACGCCAATATCGTTCTTATCCGTGATAAAGGAAAGGCTTCAGGAAGATTGGGCTAAAATTGGCCATGAATATATACAAAAAATTATACAAAATATGTTAATACGCCTAAGCGATATTATAAAATGTAATGGGTATCATACCAAAAATTAGATTTAGTGTTTTTCTTGATAAAATAGTTATTCCTTAGTTATAAAAGAAAAAACCGAATATTAAAGTAACGCAAATTTTGATTTTTTTTTTGTTGTTTTATATTTTCTCCATTTAATTTGAAATAATATCTTAATATATGTACCTCTATTTTAAGGTAATACAACAAGCTTTAATCTGCCATTTTGAAATTTTTGATTTTCGTTAGTTATATACATTTTATTTGCGTTTGAAGTTGAAAAAAATAAAAATCGAATATTATTGTTATCCACTGCACATTGGGCGGAAGTGCCCGTTTTTTGACAAAAAGTCTAAGTTCTATTTTATAATATTTTTATGGTTATAATATTTTTTCCAGTAAGTTATTGTCCCTCCTCATTGAAAACAATAAATTTAAATTCACTCGTTTAACACCAGCCCTTCAAACTCAGCTGTTTGAGCCATGCGGTGTCCGCATGTGGTCCGATTTGAAAATTTCATATTTGTTTGTCAGTCTCCCATTTTTAAACGGTTTGAAGAATCTAAATAGTTTAAAATGGAAAATAATCACCAAGGTGTGTAGAAAAGAGTTGTACATGTGTTTAATTATATGTGCTTTTTTTTCGTTATGTTTTCAATGTTATTAATAAACCATAATTTTTGTCGAATCTAACCTCAATATAGCTGTGTTTCGTGGAGTATATCTAGCAAGATAAACGTGGATTATAAAAAGTGCTTATGTGGTAGTATTCGTTATTATGTATATATTTATGTAGAGTTTAAATCATAAGCGGAATTTTGCGGTTTTTCGAAATACTCCAGTAGAAGTGGGTGTGTTTTTATGCTTGAAAATTGGATATTTCCCAGGTGTTAGATGGGGAGGGGGGTAGGAACATGGTCAAATGAAAAAACAAAGAAAATTATAAATTCTAGTTTATTCTGATTTGCAATCATGCAAAGTTTGAAATATTTTCCTTTATATTGAAGCTTTTAAAAAAAAATTATACATTTTTCAATGAGTCGCGGAAAAAGCCAAAAGGAGGTCCATTTTTTTTAGGTCCAACTAAAAAACCAAAAAAATTATAAATTGTTCTTTAGCCTTACTAAGATTCATGCCAAGTTTCAAGTCTCTAGCTTTACATTACGATTTTATATAAATATATTACACTTTTTTTTTCATAGTCGTAGTGGGAGGGGGAGGTGAAAGCATGGTCCAAATCTAAAAAAAAAAAATTCAAAATTCACAAATAATATGAATAGGAAATTCTCCAAGTTTCAAGTTTCTAGCTTTAAGATTAGAGTTTTTGCCAAAAAACGGGCGATTCCGCCCAATGTGCACTGTAAGGCAGCATGCGGAATCCGAAAAATATTTATCATTAATGGGTTCAAAAGTTCAATCACAAAAATATGTTAGTCTTATTGAAAAAACGATAAATATTTAAGTTAGGAAGAATATAATGAAGTCTATGATACGTTAACTAATTAAATTTCAGCAAAACCCTAATGATTTTGTATGTTTTCTTGCATTTTCTTGTCATTTTTATTTTTAGCTTATTTTTACTCAGAATCTAGCTTATACGGGCTCAGAACATCTGGAAACACTGGTACGTAGTCCTACTTACAGTGACTCACAGCTTATTTCAATCAACACCTTAAAAATATGTAGGCATCTATAATATCTAAACTAAAAGAGATAGCAAACTAATTTAAATACAAGTTGTAAGTTTGATGTTTCGACTTATTAAATATGACTTTATTTAATTTAAAGTAATTAAAAATTAAAAAATCAACCAAAAACAATGACAGCTTATTTCAACCACTGTGCAGCTAAGCAATGGTCCGATATTTTACAATGCAACGGTAGTTTTTCTTTGCATAAAAACGGATTGCATTGTCAAATTTCTTACACATTCTCTTAAATATCGAAATAAAACCCTCTGTAAAGGCTCTGTAGAGTGGACAAAAATAACAGTCCATTATCGAATTATTTTATAATAATTCGATAACCTTTTTATGTTCATCGATACTGCAATGTCAATCTAATTACTTCCTCTTTTTCCCGTTATCTCGAAGTGGTTGGTTGTGCACTGTGAGTGAGTGGAGCAAATATAAAAGATATAAAAAACTGAATGAATAATATAAAGTGATTGGCTTATTAATTATGTATAGTATTCAAAATAGTAAATTTTACAATACATTAATTTCCTTCCATTTTTCATTTTATTGCATATGTTTCTAGCAAGATGGTGCGTAAATTTTATTGGCACATTTTTCTGTGTCGCCCATTTACAATTTAAATAACTTTAAAAATCAATTTTCGTTATAATTATAAATAAATTTTAAGCGCATTGGCTTTGTGCGCGTTTATTGTGCGGTTAACCGAAATTAACTCTTTTAAGCTTAGTACGCAAGCTAACTAAATTTTACGCGGCGTAAAGTGCTCAATATTTAGCTGTCGACGAGCGTAAGCCAAGTGTTGCCAATGCAACACGGAAAAATAACAATAAGTTGAGTGGTAACTCTATGCGTCAGCGGCGGTTTATTTTAAATTTCAACATGCAGAACTGATTTGGATAAAACAGGAGAGAATAGGCAGTGAAAATTACAAATTAAAGTTAATAGAGGAAAAATATGCGATGCCACGCAACCACAGTGCGTGTTGGGTGCACCCATCGATTTTGAAGTTCTAATGAGGATTCACCATTTGTATTAATGAAGCAAATACGAAAATATCTATTAAAACCATTTTAGCTTTCGTTCTTGCATATAATCTACCAATATTGTCATCGTTATTGACCAAATTCAAATAGTCTTCATAGTTTTCAATTGTGTGCCAGACATTTATCTTCAGTATACCCAGCGAAACTCTAAACAGTTTGATGTTTCGCTGGGCCTGTCAGCTGTTTCAAACAGTGCTGCCCATTCTGTTATTTTACTTAACAGCTCTGTTATTTTATTTAATCTGCGGACACCCGAGCGTAGCTAAATGTCAAGTTCTTCTTCTTCACTTTACGCCAGTGTTTTAATACCCTGTGCCCATTGAAAATGGTCAAAAGGGTATATTAGATTTGTGTGATTTATGTAACAGGCAGACGGAATCATCTCCGATCCCATAAAGTATATACATTCTTGATCAGCATCAACAGCCGAGTCGATTGAGCCATGTCCGTCTGTCTGTCCGTCTGTCCGTCCGTCCGTCTGTTTGAACGCGTCGATCTCAGAGACTATAATAGCTAGAGACTTCAAATTTAGTATGTAGGTTGCTGGATACCGGACGCAGATCAAGTTTGTTTTTAAATTTGGATCGGACCACTATATCATATAGCTGCCATAGGAACGATCAGACGAAAATCAAGTCTTAGTATAACAAAATTTTTTGTTGGTTGAGATAACTGAGCCAAACTGACAGAATATGCATATGGGAAGGCTCCATACATTCTGACCAAATTTGTTTGAAATCGGATAACTATATCATATAGCTGCCATTGGAACGATCAGACGAAAATCAAGTCTAAGTAGGAAAAAAACTTTTTTGTTGTTTGAGATATCTCAACCAAACTGACAGAATATGCATATGGGAAGGCTCCATAGTTTTTTAACCAAATTTGCCTGAAATCGGTCCACTATATCATATAGCTGCCATAGGAACGATCAGACGAAAATCAAGTCTTAGTATGAAAAAATTTGTTGTTGGTTGCGATAACTGAACCAAACTGACAGAATATGCATATGGGATGGCTCCATACATTCTGACCAAATTTGCTCGAAATCGGATCACTATATCATATAGCTGCCATAGGAACGATGAGTCGAAAATCAAGTCTAAGTATGAAAACCTTTTTTTTGTTGTTTGAGATACCTCAACCAAACTGACAGAATATGCATATGGGATGTTTCCAAACATTTTGACCAGATTTGGTTAAAATTGGACTACTATATAATATGTATTTATTTATGTTTTATATGCTTTTATACATATTACTAATTCTATAATAACCAATATTCTTTTTTGTGGAAACTGGCACAGGGTATGTTACAGTTGAGCAAACTCGACTGTAGCCGCACCACCTCGCGAGCGAAGCGAGCAGGGGGCGGAGCCCCCTTGTTTTTACTCAAAATCTAGCTTATGCGGGCGCTCAATTCCTGGCAACACTGGCTCTTTTGCATCGTTCCTCCCGTCAAAACAGATTTTTTTTAAACAAAAGTTGGTAACGCTGCCAAACTTAACATACTGTTAAAAAGACAAGCAAAATTTGACATTTATCATTTATGTCGGGACGCACAGTGGGCCAAACTGCTCTGCTAGCGGAATTTTATTAATAACTCGAGTAAATGAAGAGATATTTTAATGAAAATTTAAACTTAAGGATTTCAATGCACTCTTCACATACTCTCCAAATTTTCTAGGTCAAAGATTTCTCATACCTCCCATACAACTGATTAATACACATTTTTGAACTCTTAACATTTTACAATTTTGAGTTATTTATTTAAAGAATATGAAAAAAAATCGTGAAAATAAAAGTAAAATAAAACAAACTTATTAATCAGAATCCGATGAATCTGAATCAAACGAATTATTTTTGAAATTAGTGAGCAACCCAGCTACGACTCTATCTAACTTTACATCTTTTTTAAAAATATTCGAAGCTTTTGATAAAGATGTTATAAGCGGATCTGAAGATACATATAAGTAATCCATTGATGACATCCTCCATCGTATTGCTTCTTTTATCTTTACGGGAATGGTGTTGACGCAAATTCCGGAATTCCTTATTCCTCGCTTCAGGGGCTTCTTCTGACATCATGCCAATAGGTAGTCCTACATGGGATATAATGTCTGCACCATGTATTAATATTTTGTGCACAGAGGACGGCATGTAATACCAAGGATATGTGTCGATGAATACTTCAGCTGTTTCTAGGGCATATGAGCGGAATGCATCTGTATTGACTTCATATCCACTAGCCAAAACACGTAAAATTACACTAAACTTGTAAATTAGTGTTTCACAAACTCCTGTAATGCGGGCTACCAAATCTGGTTGGCTAAAAAAACGTCTGGCAGTATTTCCATTATTACCAGCTATGGGAATATCCACCAATAAGCCCATATGTTTTCTCAACTGCAATTGAATTTCTGATTTTCTTTCTTCGACCTGCAGCTGATCTTCCCCGCGCACTTGCCATTTTTTTATTGAAATTCTGCACGCAATGTGCAATATACATTCAAAAAATCGTATTCATGCATGGAGAGTTGATAGGCCATATTTAAAAAGGTCAACATCAACTGAATAACTTTGCACCAAACTTAAATTGTTCATATTTTTTGGCACAGCTCTACAAATTCCACATGTCTGTGTAGAGGCTTCTGCAAGGACGCTAAATGTTTTGCCATCCAGCATGGTACAGTGAAAAACATGGTCAACTGCTAGTGAGTTTAAAATTGTTTGCTTAATTGAAAGTATTTGTCTATTTATACTATCAGTCTCTGCACGAATTAATTCAGTCGATTCTTTTTGGCAAATTAGTTTTATGGGCCGACAATAACGAGTTGATGAAGGTCGTGTGTTTTTCCACAAGATTTTCGTTCCAAGCTGTACTTGTAAGGGAACAAGGCAAACTGCAAACAGGTGCTGATCGGCCATACTAGTTTCACCATCTTGAAACTTTTGACGATAGGTTGCGTGTCCACTGCTTCCATCGCAGCCCCATTTATGTATTGCAGTTAAGCTTTTGTTGTTGTTGACTGAAATTTAATTTTGAAAAACTTGCGAGTGTGCTTGGATAATTCGGCTAACAGTATGATCTACTAAGCTCTGCAGTGTTATTTCAGCGGAATAATCTGTAATCTTCAATTCCTTCGAATAGCACATAACCTTCGCGGAATGCAGCTTGTGGTAACTGGGGTATATATCTGCATTTCTTTCCTTAGCACTGCATCGTGTTAGCTTGTATGTATGTTTTGTGTGACCGACATCTATATACAGAACTAGTGCCTCTTCAGGTGAGTAAGGAATTGGCAGCTTAACTTGAGTCTCCAGCGACCTTTTAATTTTTTCTCCGGCTGTCTCATCTTTATTTAATGAATCAACAATTTTTGATGCGCTTCGCAGTTCAGATTTATATAAGGTGGAGCTTGTTGCCACCATCAACTCTTCACAACTTGCTTGTTGAACCATACTGGACACTTTTCGGACCTGTGTCTTAGGGCAGAGGTCCCCAAAATTTTTTATGGGACGGCCCATGTCTAACCTTTTTTTGTTGAAAAAGAGGCATGTCAAGCCATTTTTGATTTTTTTTCTCAAAAAAGTTTCTATTATATCTGCATGTCCTTCCATTTTTCTGAAAGATGGGCCACGAAAGCTTTCAACTTTTTGTTTTTTTCATCTAGGTCATTATTAGTTAATTTTATATTTTTATAAAATGTACCAAATACAAATTCCTTGATGGCTAACATTTTATTTTTGGCCACTTTTTCGTTAAGCCAAATGATGTAAAGTGAGCGCTTCGAAACTGACATTCCACCTAAAAAGGGCAACAGACTTAAGAGTTGGTCGTAGTTGGTTAACATTTTGGAAATTTGTACACCACAAGGACTCATACTTTACATATATGCTAAAATTAGCTCGGATCCGATCCGAGCACGCTAGTTTTAGCCCAAAGTTGACAGCATACGCTATAAAAACATGTATACGAAAAAGGCATACTTCTCCCACATATTTTTTGCTACACATGAAAAGACATATAATTTTTATTTAGTACATACCTTATCTGATTAAGAAAAAAAGATATTGATACAAGAAATTAACAATTGGCTTGCAATTTGGCTCAACCAACAGAGGCTAAAAAATGCAGTCAAATATTGACAGGCCACGTGCCAAACATATATTCACTTTAAAAGCTCACATCCGATCAGGAATGCACCGGAAAGCTCATGCAAAAGCTTTTCTAAGCTCTGACAAGAGTTGTCAATCAAAAGAAATAAAAAACAAGGGGGCTCCGCCCCCTGCTCGCTTCGCTCGCCTACCCTCGGCTCGCTTCGCTCGCGAGGTGGTGCGGCTACAGTCGAGTTTGCTCGACTGTAACATACCCTGTGCCAGTTTCCACAAAAAAGAATATTGGTTATTATAGAATTAGTAATATGTATAAAAGCATATAAAACATAAATAAATACATATTATATAGTAGTCCAATTTTAACCAAATCTGGTCAAAATGTTTGGAAACATCCCATATGCATATTCTGTCAGTTTGGTTCAGTTATCTCAACCAACAAAAAATTTTTTCATACTAAGACTTGATTTTCGTCTGATCGTTCCTATGGCAGCTATATGATATAGTGGTCCGATTTCAGGCAAATTTGGTCAGAATGTATGGAGCCTTCCCATATGCATATTCTGTCAGTTTGGTTGAGATATCTCAAACAACAAAAAAGTTTTTCCTACTTAGACTTGATTTTCGTCTGATCGTTCCAATGGCAGCTATATGATATAGTTATCCGATTTCAAGCAAATTTGGTCAGAATGTATGGAGCCTTCCCATATGCATATTCTGTCAGTTTGGCTCAGTTATCTCAACCAACAAAAAATTTTTTCATACTAAGACTTGATTTTCGTCTGATCGTTCCTATGATATAGTGGTCCGATCCAAATTTAAAAACAAACTTGATCTGCGTCCGGTATTCAGCAACCTACATACTAAATTTGAAGTCTCTAGCTAATATAGTCTCTGAGATCGACGCGTTCAAACAGACGGACGGACAGACGGACGCACAGACAGACGGACATGGCTCAATCGACTCGGCTGTTGATGCTGATCAAGAATATATATACTTTATGGGGTCGGAGATGCTTCCTTCTGCCTGTTACATACATCACACAAATCTAATATACCCTTTTTGACCATTTTCAATAAGCACAGGGTATAAAAAACCGAATATTAAAAAATTGAAATTCGATTTATATCCACGGTTGCCACAATTGGCGTTTTTGCGCCAAAACTGGCTCTTTATATTTCTGTTGGCGCAATGGCACTTTATTTTGCGATTTGGCTCTTTTTTTCATCAGTTCAGAAACAGTTATTTTGTATAGTTTTAGGTTGAAAAATAATTATGTTTTTTTTGTTTAATAACATAATTACTAAATTAAGATGAAAATGTGAATATGTGTTATTGCTTTAAGTCAGGGGTGCCCATCGCCTATGCACACAGCGCTCATTTGTTTTTGTATTGCACATAGGATGTAGCGTAAAGCTGGGGGGAAAAAAATCTATTCAGCTTCCCGCGGAATCGACAGCAGCGATGAGAATTCATCTGCACAACTTCCACAAAAAGAAGTAGGCCAGTGCTGCGATCCCGGATAGTCGAGTAAACACAGCGAGATGGGATCCTCTGGTTCCGTAGCTCTTTCGGGTGTGGGGGGGTTCGTTGCTATGTCTCGACCAGCGTACACAATTTAATTTATAGGATCCCGACGGATACTAATTGAGGGAGACAGACTCCAAAAATAAAAAAAAAATAAAATGGACCAGGCGATATTAAACAAAGAAAAAAATTGAAATAGCTCTCATTATGAATATTTAAATTGCTCGGTTGGCAATGCGGAATAGTCGAGCGAACAACAGAGGTCAACAAACAGATAATTTGCGACGCAGAACAAGATACAGTCGAACTTCCCTAACTCGAACTTCCCAAACTCGAAGTTTCTCTAACTCGAACAAAATCGAGTGGCAATAGCGTTTACTAGGCAAATTCCATACAATTCTACTTCCCTAACTCGAACTTCCCTAACTCGAATTTCTCCCTAACTCGAACAAAAATATTGGCCCGTACTTCTGTAAGTCGAATTTTTCGGGAAAATCTCCAATAAAGTTTGAATTTTTTTTTCTTTTCTGCTTTTAGCTTTTGTTAACGGACCGTTTGGATATGTAATATTGATGTACATTAACATATGGTGATGTAATATGATAAAATATTGCATCAACAATTTTTTAGGCTTGTGAAATTGCTATAGGAAAGATGCTCGAAATGTACTTCTTTGTCAGCGCACCAGCTCAATAATATTTATCATGGCACCAGCACGTGTATTCAAATTTTTATCTCTTTAAGAAATTTTTAAACTTATTTGTTAAGAAATTCAAAAGTGGTCCAGTTTAAATTATATTCAAAAATGAAAAATTAATTATGTCATTTAATTCGGGAACATCTTCTGGATACAGCAAAAGAACGATAAAACCTATTTTTGAGAATATTAACAGGACTTGAACAAACTGAAATTTTTTTTTGTTGAAAATAACAAGAAAAGTTTGCAATTTGAAATGTATTTATGAATGAATAAAATTGTAGTTTAAATAACTCGAAGTCTCCCTAACTCTCACTTTTTTCGTGGATAATGGTGATTCGAGTTAGGGAAGTTCGACTGTATTTATCAAGTGCTGATTTGAATCGAGCAGCGTTCCGATACGATTGCAGCAATGATTACAGCTTGCATCCTAGCGTTTGCATTGGGCAAATGGTCATTGTTTGTGAGTATTGTGGTGCATTAAAGTTTTCCGGAGAAACGGCTGGATTATGCTGCCTTAATGGTAAAGTAAAATTGCCGTTGTTGACTCCGCCACATGAGCCATTGTATTCATTGCTTTGTGGCGAAACACAAGAATCACGCCACTTTCTTGCAAACACTCGAAAATACAATGGTTGTTTCCAAATGACGTCATTTGGGGCAGATATTATCGAAGAACGAGGATTTAATCCGACATTTAAGGTATTTATTTTTGTACCCACCCAAAAATATTTGCTAATTCTGAACTCTACTCTCCCACCGAAAGAAGTGTTTATAACCCAGTTAATACTGTATGGTTTTTATTTTGTAGATACAAGGACTGATTCACCATCGAATTGGATCATTACTACCTTTCGAAGATACACAGAATAAATTTTTACAAATATATTTCATGGGCAACATGGAAGAACAACTTGATCGACGCATAGAGATCAATGCAGGAATCAAGCGAGCAATTCTTCAAGACTTGCAATGTCTGCTTCATGAACATCATGCGTTAGTCAGGTTGTTTAAGAGTGCCTTAGAGCGCATGCCAAATGATGACCATAAAATTGTCATCAAAGCAGATAAACGACCATCTGGAACACACGAACGCACATTTAATGCTCCAACATTAGACGAAGTTGCCATCCTGATTGTTGGTGAACAATTGGAAAAACGCGATATTGTGCTTACACGTCGCGATACTGGGCAACTGCAACAAATATCTGAAACTCATCGATCATATGACGCATTGCAATTTGGACGTTGATGTACTAAACGGGCAGTACATTCAAGTGGCCCAAACGACACCAAGCACGGGCTTGTTGACGCGCGGACAAAGACGGACAAACATTGTATTAAACAACATTAAACTAAACTATAAATGAACTATAAGCTAGATAAGTAAGAAATAATTGAAGTATTCAGAAATTGTACAGAAGAAGAATTAGTAATAAATTGAGAAAGATTGTTATAATTACAACAAAGTACTCTGAAAGGGTTATGAATAGCATAGTTAGCAACACAGGATTGAAGAGAAAGAGGTAAGAAGTTTCTAGAGCTTCTGATCGGGACAGCAAAACTAATTTGGCTAATTAATTCAGATGAATCAATTTCACCAATAATTAGTTTGTGTAGAAAGACTACACCAAGCATTGTTCTCCGGTCAGAAAGAGAGGGAAGATTAATTAGTAAAAGTCTACTACGATAAGGAGGCAAGCGAATGTTAGTATTCCAGTTCAGACCCCGTAGGGCAAAGAGTAAAAACTGTTTTTGTACAGATTCTATTCTGTCCTGATGAATCTTATATTGGGGACTCCATATACAAGACCCATATTCCAGAATAGGTCTGACAAGTGAAGTATAAAGTAGTTTAGTAATATAGGGATCGTCAAATTCTTTCGACCAACGCTTTATGAAACCCAAGACGCCAAATGCTCGATTAGCATAGATGCAATTGCTTGTCAAACTTCAGCTTAGGATCAAGAAGAATACCCAAATCAGTAACCGACATAATACGTTCAAGCGGTTCACAATTAAGAACGTAATTAAATTCAAACGGAGTTCGCCTACTAAAAGACATAACTTTACATTTACGACAATTAAGATTTAAGAAATTTACTTTACACCATGTCTGAAAACTGTCAAGATCAGCTTGCAGCCTGACACCAAGAAGATTGTCAGTGGCCGACATACAAAGTTTAACGTCATCGGCGTACATGAGAACCCGAGAGTGATTTATAACAGAAGGTAAATCATTTATGAAAAGCGTAAATAACAAGGGGCCAAGATGACTTCCTTGTGGAACTCCAGAATAAACTTGAACAGGTTTAGAAACTAAACCATTAAAAAAAACTTTTTGGGTTCTAAAATTTAAGTAGCTTGAAATCCATAGAATTAGGTTATTGGGAAAACCTAAAAGATGGAGTTTATGCAATAAAAGATTGTGATTAACAGAATCGAAAGCTTTACTAAAATCAGTGTAAATGACATCAGTTTGCATTTTATTTTGAAAACCATGTATAACAAACGTAGTGAATTCCAATAAGTTAGTGGTAGTAGATCTATGTTTCACAAACCCATGCTGGTAGGGTGAAATAATAGATCTACAAAGATATTGCAGCTGAGAAGTTATAATTTTCTCAAAAGCCTTAGGAATAGCAGACAATTTAGAAATACCTCTATAGTTACAGACATTTGACTTGTTTCCTTTCTTACGGAGAGGAATAATAAATGATTCTTTCCAAACTTTTGGGAAAGAGCATAAATCAACAGAAAGTTTAAATAAGCTATACAGGGGTTTCAAAAGACCTTCAGCGCAGTACCGAAGAACACATCCTGGTACTCCGTCAGGTCCCGGTGAAAATACCGGTTTTATGGCCTTTAGATCACTTAAAAGCGAGCTTTCCGTAATTAAAGGTCCAAAAATGCAATTAGAAACATTTACACGATATAGATAAGGCGATCTTAATTGATCATCTTGAACGCTGTAAGTTGTTTGAAAAAATTCGGCAAATAAATTGGCGATAGCCTGATCAGAATCCGCTGTCTTTCTTTCAAAAAACACAGTTGATGGAAGTGTTGATGATCTACGCTTGGAATTAACAAACGTATAAAACTTTTTAGGATCATTTCGAAACTGCAGTTTGCATCTTTCAAGATAATCTTTATAACATTGGCTATTAAGAACAGAAAAATTGGATCGTGCAATCAGATATCGAGAAAGATCCAAGAAAGAGCCAGTTTTCTTGAACTTTTTATACATTCTTGATTTTCTATTTTTCAAGTTTGTTAACTCCCTCGTAAACCAAACAGGTTTATTAGACCTGCATGGAACACATAAGGGAACACATAAATCAAGTAAGGAGTTTAAAGTCGAATAAAAAATCGAGACTGCACTATCCAAATCCCTGCACCCATATAGCCGGGACCAGTCAGTCTGTAATAAGAGTTGAGAAAGCTTTGAAAAATCGGTTTTCCGAAATTGACGAGCTCTCTTTTTATGCTCATTACAAAAATTAGGTGCCCGGACAGGTAAGTCCATCAACACCTCCAAAGTCGGATGATAAGGGTCTTCAGGAAAGGATATGGGGTTAGTAAGAGAAACAGATATGAAAGAGGGATCCAAAACGAAAATCAGATCAAGCATCCTGTGATAGCCGGCACATTACACAAAACACAAATGTAATTACACATCATAGCAACCCATGAAACCGACTGTCATATAGAACTGGATAAGCACAGACCGGTTTCATGGCAGTTGGTGAACAGCTACAAACCCAATCACATCACAGCATAATTAATAAACGAGTAATAATAAACCAGCAATAAATCGTGTACTATTGGGGTATTACAAGTGGCGACGAGGATAAAAAAAAATACAATAAATAAATAAATAAAAAAAAGTAAGTTGGAATTTATGTAAAAAAAATATTTTTGGTTTGGTACTTCAATATTGAGCAGCAATACTGCCAGTATTTGAAGATGCCTAGGACTATGCAGTAATACTGCTGGTTCCGTGGCTAAAAAAAAAATAATAAAGCAAACCATGGACAAAGCAATAACACTGCACATCCTGGAATTGCTATCTGGCGGTTAGTGAGAAAAGAAGAAAGTATATGTAATGCAAACCCATGGACAAAGCAATAACACTGCAGATCCTTGGTGCTTGCGTATACTCATCTGACAAATGTCAAAAAAAAAAAAGTAAAAAAATAATAAAAAAAAAGGCAATCAATTTGGAAAACAAATTGGAGCAGAAGTGCTGGCAAATACTTAATTGACAAAGGTCAAAAAAAAAAAAATATCCATTTGGGAAACCAAATGGGAGCAGAAGTGCTGGCAAATACTTAATTGACAAATGTCAAATCCAGCAAGGCTGGAAAGCTTCACATACACGTATTTATGAAAAACACTTAAGAAAGACAAATGTCCAGTTTCATAGTAATCGGTACCGCTGTTTTCTCTATTTCCTTTAGAACCAGTAAAATACAATGGCGGAAATCAAACCATTTCAATACGATTTAATCGAAAGGTCTCTGATGCGGTCTGAATGGGAAAAATGGCTCCGTGCATTCAAAATCTATATCGACGCGGAAGACATCACTGGGGTGGTCCGGAAAAGGAACAAGTTGCTACACCTTGGTGGGCCGCAATTACAAGCCGTGGCCTATTCCCTTCCCGGAGCTATCGAGCCCTACGACGAAAAGACCGAGAACGACGTATTTGAAACACTTGTTGAAAAACTATCGGGTCATTTCAGCCCTGAACGTAACTCGACTTTCGAGAGACACCTCTTCAGGAATATTATACCAACTGGAGGAGAAAACTTCAATCAATTTCTAATGCGTCTTCGTCAACAGATAAACAAATGCTCATTTGGCTCATCAAAGGAAGAGGCAGAGGAAATTGCACTTAAAGATAAAATTCTAGATTCGTGGGCACCTCTAGAGCTAAAAAAGAAACTCCTAGGAAAGGAACATACTCTTAATGAGATCATTGGAATGTGCCAAGTCGACGAACAGATTAATAAACAAACACTGTCGATGACTGGACAGCCCCTCGAGGATGTGGTTCACAAAATCAATTCGAGAAAGATTCACCGGGAACCAAACCTCAAAAGAGAGTGCGGGAGATGTGGTCACTACGACCACCACGAAGACAGCAAGAATTGCCCGGCGAGGAATTCAAAGTGCCTGAAATGTTCACGGTTTGGACATTATGGTAATAAATGCCGGACTAAGCGAGCATTTGGACAGATGGGCGAATTTGATAGGAAACGTCGTCGCACAGAGATAAGGGCGGTCGAGGAAGGACTGACTAGAACACCTGATAAAGTCTACCATTCCGATTGTTTCAAAATATCTAACAACGATAACGCGGAGGTGGCAATACGTTGTCACGTGGGTGGTAACCCAATTACAATGATTATAGACTCTGGATCCTTACACAATCTTATAAGCGAAACCGATTGGACAAGACTTATGGACAAAGGAACTCCAATGTTCAATGTGCGTTCCCAGTCTACCAAGCAGTTCCGAGCCTATGCTTCAGAAAAGTTTTTAAAAATAACTACGGTTTTTGAAGCCCCAATATCAGTGGGCACAAAACAAGAAGAGATTGCCACGTTTTACGTCATAGAGAATGGACGACAATCGTTACTTGGGAGAGAAACGGCTATCCATCTAGGAGTGCTAAAACTTGGATTAGAGGTAAATCAAATCAGAACCAGTACCCCATTCCCAAAATGGAAAGGTGTCTGCGTCAAGTTGTCCATAGACCCAAACGTCAATCCCGTTCAACAACCTTTTAGAAGGATTCCAGTCGCGCTGGAGGGTAAAATAAAGGAAAGATTGGATGAAGACATTAAACTAGACATAATCGAAGCAGTGATAGGTCCGAGTCCCTGGATCTCACCCATTGTAATAGCGTTCAAACCAAACGGCGACATCAGGATGTGTGTCGATATGAGACGGGCTAACAAGGCCATTCTTAGGGAAAACTACCCACTGCCCACATTCGAAACGTTTATGACAAAGCTTCGAGGTGCAAAATACTTCTCTCGTTTGGATTTGAAGAACGCATACCACCAGCTGGAACTAGACGAATCTAGCCGAGCCATTACCACTTTTATTACCACAAGGGGTCTATTCAGGTACAAACGACTTATGTTTGGGGTATGTTCTGCCCCAGAAATTTTTCAGAGGAATCTAGAAAAATTATTATCCCCGTGCCAGAATTGCTTAAATTTCATTGATGATGTCATAATATTTGGTCACAATGAATACGAACACGACAAAGCTCTCGAGATGGTAAAAACCATATTTCATGAAAATAACGTGCTTTTGAACGATGAGAAATGTACCATGAAAGCCAAGAGACTTAAGTTCCTTGGACACGTCCTATCAGATTCCGGTATAGAAGTCGACCCGGAGAAGGCGCTGGTGATATCCACGTTTCGTGATCCAGCCAACAAAGAGGAACTACGTAGTTTTCTCGGACTCGTTACTTACGTGGGAAAGTTCATACGCGATTTGGCTACCCGCACGGATAAACTACGGGAACTACTAAAAGAAAATCATAAGTTCTTATGGGAGGATGAACAAAGACGGGCATTCAATGACCTTAAATCACAATTAGCAAGAGTATCAAACTTATCCTACTTTGATACAAGTCTAAGAACTCGCCTCATCGCGGACGCCAGCCCAGTGGCCTTGGGTGCAGTGTTAGTGCAATTCAGCGAAGAAAACAACCCTCATGTCATATCATTTGCTAGCAAGAGCTTAACTGACGTAGAGAAAAGATATTCACAAACGGAAAAAGAAAGCCTTGCCCTAGTATGGGCCGTAGAAAAATTTTATTACTACCTCACAGGCCTGGAGTTTGAGTTAGTGACGGATCATAAACCACTCGAAACTATTTTCAAGCCTACTTCAAAACCACCGGCTAGAATTGAGAGGTGGCTACTGAGACTACAAGCTTACAAGTTCAAAGTGATTTACAAGTCGGGTAAGGAAAACATTGCTGACTCCCTTTCTAGATTGTGCCCGATAAACAACACGAATAGCTTTGACTGGGACGGTGAAAAGAACATCTTTTGCATTGTCGCATCCACTGTTCCCACATCGCTTTCCATATCTGAGATAGCAACAGAGAGTGTTAAAGACGAAGAAATAATAGATGTTCTTACTTGTCTAAGTAACAATTCGTGGGAGAAGGCAACATCAAGTAGATACTACCCATTTCGCTTTGAGATATCCGCAATTGGTGATATCTTACTTCGCGGAACCCGCATTGTAATTCCTGGGAGCTTGCGTGAAAGGATACTCCAATTAGCCCACGAAGGACATCCAGGCGAATCAGCCATGAAAAGACGCCTAAGAGCTAAAGTGTGGTGGCCTTCGATAGACAGAGAAGTGGAAAAATTTGTAAAATGTTGTAAAGATTGCCTGCTAGTCTCACTCCCAAGTAAACCGGCACCAATGAACAGACACGTTTTCCCAAATGGTCCCTGGATATCACTTGCCTCTGATCTGCTTGGTCCACTACCAAATGGACAACATGTCTTCGTTCTTATTGACTACTATTCCCGCTACATGGAATTCAAATTAATTCGGTCCATTACGTCTCAAACCCTAATAGAGGCAATGAGAGAAATATTCTCCAGGTTAGGCATACCAAAATACCTGAAAACTGATAATGGCAGGCAATACGTCAGCAAGGAGTTCGACCAGTTTTGTAAATCCAGTGGAATTGAACAGATTTCAAGCCCTCCGTACTGGCCACAAGCAAACGGTGAAGTTGAAAATATGAACAGGTCATTGCTAAAGCGATTAAAGATAGCATACGCTAATAAAAAACGCTTCCAAGAAGAGATTCAAGATTTTGTACACATGTACAATGTACACGGCACCACTGGAAGTCCTCCTACCGAACTAATGTTCAACCGGGTAATTAGGGACAAGATTCCCGGAATCCATGACATAAACGATGCCTATTTTGAGACCGAAGAAAAAGATAGAGACGCTCGTGAAAAACATAAAGGGAAGATATTGGCCGATACAAACCGCGGAGCTAAGAATGTAGACATAGAGGTTGGAGACAAAGTCCTAGTGAAAAACGTTATTCTCACCAACAAACTGACTCCAACGTTTGACAAAACAGAATATGAAGTAAAAGAGAAAAATGGCAACATTGTCAAAGTCGACGGAGGAGGAAGGATACTAACACGAAATGTTTGTCATTTAAAGAAAATCCCGAAAACTTCAGAATCTCCAACAGTCGAGGCCCAGTTAACTGATGCAATCCCTCTAGGCCCGCCAACTAAAGACGTCTCCTCAGCTCCGATGTCCGCATTAGCCGCCACAGCGGAGGAGAACTCCAATCAAGATTCTCTGATATCAACTATCATTGGAAGTCATGAGCTTTAAAACAATTTCCAAAAATAAGAGAGGGATGTGATAGCCGGCACATTACACAAAACACAAATGTAATTACACATCATAGCAACCCATGAAACCGACTGTCATATAGAACTGGATAAGCACAGACCGGTTTCATGGCAGTTGGTGAACAGCTACAAACCCAATCACATCACAGCATAATTAATAAACGAGTAATTATAAACCAGCAATAAATCGTGTACTATTGGGGTATTAC
>JBAMBJ010001794.1:0-58632 GCA_037043495.1 Drosophila recens | reverse complement strand
TTATTAATATAATAATAATTATATTTGAGGAAAAAATAATAAAAGTCTGAAATAACTATTATTTTTGATTTGAAATCATATAAGTCTTTAAAGACTTTTATAATTTGAAATTGTTTATAAAAATCTTTTTATAATATTTTTGTTAATACTAAAGATACACATTTCAAATTCTTAGCATAAGAAAATTAGGTTATCATCTTCCTTCGCATAAAAAAAATCGGTCTGTTCAGATAATTAACACTCAAGGAATTACATCTATAATTAGCTCCTTCACATTGTGAGAATTTATAGGGTTCATCCTGCTACATAAATTTGCATATTTTGCACTTTGAGTAAGACATATGTATTTCTAGAGAATTCGAAAACGTGGGTTCAAATGATATTCGAATTTTTTTTCAATATCATAATTCGTAGGAAATATATATATTTTTATGGAATTCCTTGAGTGTTTATTATCTGAACAGACCGAATTTTGTTATGCGCAGGAAGACGATAACCTAATTTACGTATGCTAAAAACTTGAAATGTGTATCTTTAGTATTAACAAAGATATTTTAAAAAGACTTTTATAAACAATTTCAAATTATAAAAGTCTTTAAAGACTTATATGATTTCAAATCAAAAATAATAGTTATTTCAGATTTTTATTTTTTTTCCTCAAATTTAATTATTATTTTTGATGAATATAATAAAAATCAATATTAATAATTTTATGAAATTCTATTTCTTGAAGTCTCAAATATAAGTTTTTTGGCTGTTCGCAGAGATACTGTTTTTACAAACAGTTTGATGTACTTTAAACAAAAATCGCATTAGTCCTTATACATATGTGATTTTTTTAGTTGAAATTTTGATCAATAACAGTTATTTTCAGTCCCTGGTTTTAATCCCTGATTGTTACCGTTATTTTTTTTTTAAATTATTGAATTACAGAGTTTTTGTAAAACTTTTTCATTCACATTTCCATTTGAAAAATGAAACCAATGCAAAGTTGAGATTTGTTTAAATTGTATATATATTATAATAGTTTGAATTCCATATATAAACCAGTTCAATTATTGCTAAGTTAAGTCAATGCTACCCGTACTGTAGGATGTCCATAAGGTGGATACTTTCCCCGTATCCCCGTGCCCGAAAAAAATCAGGTTGCGTCGGCAGTTTGGTTGAGTTTTGTTTTTTTAAATCGTACTTCTGAACGTAAAGTAGAAATGCTAATAGATTATCCATTGGTTGTTTGTTTAGCGCCCGTATTGTGATCCAGCCACTTGCGCAGAAGATCGCCGGGTTGTATGCCAGGATTGGGCTGCTGATTGGGACGATCAAAGTGAATCTCACTTTGTGTTGAATACGGCGATGACAACGGAGCGGCGACTCGCAATGGACGTGGTGACGCCGCCTCTGGATTACAATAGTAATCAAGAAATGCTCCATTGGCAGCCCGCAATGGTGGCTGTTGTTGTTGTTGTTGTAGCGGAACAAAGAGCTGTTGCTCGTTCCGGCCTGGATTTTGATGGCCCAGCTGTGACTCAAAGCCCGAGGATTGAGATGAGGTACGCGACAATTGCTGCTTATCCGCCATCGAGCAGAAGCCAAGCAAATTGGCCGTGCTTGGCTCCTCGAAGATGTTGGTGGCATTTACCCAGGCGGAAATGTCGCCACTGCGATGATGTTGCTGCTGTTGCAAGCGTGCTGGGAACAACAAGTTGTTCGTGGAACGCGTCTGTGCTCGTCCACTGCACAGTGTGGATGGCGCCGGGCGGGCGGAGAAATTGCCAGCTGCTCCTCGTTGCCAGCCATAGGTGGATGGAGTCAAGTTCATGCCGCGCCACGGATGCTGCGAGTCCAGGCAGCTGGCCGCATAGCTGGGCGCCACCGCCGCCGTTCGATAACTGGGCACAGGTGAGGCCAATTGTGGCGGCACCGGCACCGGCGAACGCTGCGAGGACAGACGCAAAGAGTCCAGTGAGAGGACCGAGGGTGCAATGTGATGTGGTGACTGGTGACGTTGACGCAGCTGTGGCTGCTGTGATCCATTCAGGCTGGACATGCTGTTGCTGTGGCTGCTCAGCTGCTGACTGAGCATGCTGATTGTCTCGTCATCCGAGATGCATTCGTCCGCATACAGGCGATGGAAACTGTCTGCCACGGATTCGTTGTGCGCCAGCACCAGCAACGAGTTGCCACGATTTGTAATCAGTAGAACGAGCGTCAGCAAACTGCCCAGCAGCTGGAAAAGAATACATAGGATTACTAACTGTTACTCATACCTGTTAAGTAATCATTATAAATCATAGTCATTAGTAATAAGATTATTTTTGTTTAAAAGTCGAACTAATGATTAAATTACGATTATTTTCGGTTTGCCCAATTATTTAATGCAGTGGTGGGCACGCAGTGGCTCCGGGAGCTAGCGGCTGCTACCAACTTAGGTAGACTCTAATTGGGTTGTTGTTGATGTTGTTGTGGTGCTCCCGAATTCAGATTTCGTGCCCACAGCTGATTTAATGATTACTATTACAAAAAATCAGAAATAATCCTAAACTATTACAATTATTCAAAAACAATCAAAATTAATCTTTCTCGGATTATTTTTGATTATTATTTGATTTCTGATTATTTAATTTTGTTTTTTTTTAGATTATTTTTGACTATTTAGTAAAAAACAAATTATTTTGCCATCGGTTCTTCAGTTATTTGCAAGAAAATAACAACTCAGAATATATTTGGCTTAATTTTGGAATTTTGAAGGAAGCATCTATTGCGTTCAATACGCCATTTAACATCTTTGGCGGTATTATTAGTAGAGACGGCAATTATTCAGGGGTGCCACAGAAATCGCTTTCGCTTGAATTTCACTTAATTTTCATACACATTAAAGCGAAAGTGATTTCTGTGGCACTCCTGATTGTCTGACATTTTGTTTGAAAAATTAATTTAAATGAAAGCAAATTCAAAAAATAGTTTTTGAATATGTATGTATAAGAAACTTATGTATAATAAAAAAATAAAGAAGAAACATTTTTGTAATAAACTGTATTGCTCAAAACAATTTGATTTTTACTAAATAATCAAAAATAATCTAAAAAAAACTTAAATAATCCGACTACTTAAAAAGATTATTTTTGATTATTTGTGATTATATTTGAATAATTGTAAAAATGTATTATTATTTCTGATTTTTTGTAATCGTAATCATTAAATAATCACAAATCACTACGATTATTTCCAAACATAATTAAATTGATTAGTAATTCTAATCGAAATTCAACAGGTATGCAATATTACTCAGTAAATCATTATCTATTACTCACCAAAAAGGTGACGCCATCGATGGCCTCGACGAGCAGCAAGGAGCCCTGGGCATAGATGCTCCACAGCACCAGGAGCAGCGTGAATCTGGTAAACTTGAAGCCATCGCTGATGTTGTGCAAAAAACACAATCCCAACATGGCATAGGGATACAGACTCGTGTAGCAGCTGCTCAAGGTGGCCTGCTGTGCCTGCACCTGTGTCAAGCCCACCGAGTAGAGCAGCAGCTTCGCGAAGGTGCCGCCAAAGAGCATCAGCCTGGCTGCCAGCGGCTGCTCCGTCAACAAATTGCCCGCATAATCGGCCAAGACACGCAGCAATGTCAGCGCATGCGAATAGACAAAGAACAAGGCGTCGCCGCAAGTCTCGCCCAGCAGATTACCGAACTGTGGACGCGTCGCCGCGGGCAAACTGCACAGGAGTCCCAGCACATTGAGGCTCGTCAGCAGCGTCATCATCAGCTGGTAACGGTGCAGGCGTCGCTGTTGCTGGACGCGCGCCAAGCGATTGAAATGCGGCTGTTTCAGCAACGCGGCGCCTTTGATTATGAAGTTGAGAAACTTGGAGCCCAGCACCATTTTCTTCTTCTCGTGGAGCACCTTGTTGACATGGCGCTCACAGCTACCGCAGAGGCGAAACTGTTGCTCCAATTGTTTTCTGCAATTAGCCAAGTTTACAAGTGTATATGATTAAGCGAGTTTAAGTGTGATTTCTGTTTGATACCCTTTAAATCGGGGATAGTAACTGTTATAAGTTTTAAAATAAGCAATTGTTTTCAAATTTATATTTTAAAGTTACATAGCAATAATTATTTTTAATTTATATTTAAAATGTCAAAAAAATTCATTACTATTCAATTTTTAATAAAAAGTTGTAAAATAACACTTATTTCTGAAATTTTAAAATAAAAATAAGTTTTTTTTTTATTTTAAAAATTACAAATAAGAGTTATTCCGTTACTTTTATAATAAGAATCAAAAATTAAAGTTAAAGTGATAGTATGTTTTTTTTTGGTATTTTTATGATTCACAACTTTTTTTTAAAAATTGAATTTTAATAATTACTTTTGATTTTTTAAATACAAATTAAAAATAAAAATTAAATTTGATTTTCGTCTTATAAATTGAATTTAGAAGTTTTTGGCTGATATTGATGATCCCGACTGAAATAGGAATTTTGGTCTATCATTTTACCATAGCATATTTCCTTCACATTGAAATTTTGTAGTTGAAATTAGGCTTCATAACTCTTATTTGCAGTCCCTGGTTTTAGTGCATAAATTCATATTTCTTCAGATAACTGAACTAAACTCGCAAATTGTGCATATGGAGCTATTTTTTCCTTTTTTTGACTTAAATTTTAAACTTGAATAAGAGCTAATAAAAGTGCAACGCTAAATTTAGAAAGTGAGATTAGAGAATTAGAAACTATTACTATTGTATGTAAGATACACTTTGTAGGCATTTTTAATACAGTTCCACTTCAATCTCTTAGCCAAAATGTAGAATAAAATTTACATTTCACAACATGAAATTGACTTTTCAGAATTAATCAAATTTCTTGTTCATCACAAAGTTGTAAGGAATCTATTCATTAATTTTTTTTGTACCATTTTGCCCTGTTAATCGAAGAAAAACAATGTTTATTGCGAGATCAATAATGAAAATTAAACAATTTCCGCCTAAATTTCATTTTTCTTCTTTATCACTAGTCTCTTTTAAAGCCCCGCACCATATTCTTCCCTTCTTGGACATATCACAGGGGGAAAACTGTTGCTCCAATTGATTTCTGCAATTAGCCAAGTTAGCATATATGATTAAGCGAGTTTAAGTGTGATTGTTTTAGTGATACCCTTTAAAAAGTGTATGTAATGCCTTGAAAGGAGGCGTGGCTCATAAATTATATCAGGAGTTTGAGTTAATCGGGGGTGCCACAGAAATTTCATACAAATTTAAGTGAAATTCAAGCGAAAGAAAGATTGGTCTTAAATTAAGTTTTAATGTCTTGATAACCTAACAAAACTGGCAGAGCCGTTTGAATGACACAAAACTTTCCTTAACCCATTAACTACCCAATTGGTGGTGACTAATTTAACTCCTTTTCCTCCCATTCAAACAAAAAGTAGCTTTTTAGCAATTTTTAAAAATATCATAACAAATACTAGTCAAGAGAAATGTGAAAAAATTGAATTGTACGAAGAATTTTTTTTGCATCCAAACACTTTGTTTGAGCTCGAGGGAAAAAGTTTAACGAGTAGACTTTTACAACAATTCGAAATTTTCACTGTTCACTACTTAAAAAAAACTCCAAAAACCGATCTTTTGTTGTGTCTGGATTTCTTATTTCTCTACTGTACATGGAGCTGTCTTTAAAATTCTGACTATATCATGACTATGACTGTTCGGATCACTATATCATATAGTTTTCATAGGAATTATCGGAAAATCAACTTTTAACATGAAAAATTATATGCTTTCTTAAGATAACTCAAAAAAATTCGCAGATTTTGTATATGCTGACTAAATTTAAAATTAAATTTAATATAGCTGCCATAAGAACGATAAGTCGGAAATCAAGTTTTAGTAAGAAAAACTTTTCTGTTGTTTGAGATATTTGAACCAAACTGACAGAACATACATATAGGATGGTCCTATACATCCTGACTAAATTTGGTTTAAATCGGTCAACTATATCATATAGCTGCCATAGGAACGATAAGTCGGTTGGTATGGTCTTAAACATTCGGACTAAATTTGTTTCAAATCGGACCACAATGATGGTAAAGATCGTTCAAAAATCTAACTTTAGTGTGAAAATTGTTGTTTTTTCTGAATACGACTCAGCTGAATATTGAATACAAGGATATACAGTTGCGGTCAAAAAAATAGTAGTGCGTGCAATGAATTTACAAAAACTTAAAGTTTAATGACTTTTCATTTATCCAAATTTTTTATATAATTTTTTTAAGATACGTTAATATATTGTTAATCTATCTGAGAAATCAAAGATAGTGAACAGTTATTATTTTTCGACTTAGGAATTTTTTTCTTGCAATAGCCTGAAAAATGGGCGGTCAAAATAATAGTAGTGATGAACATATTCAAAAATTTTAATGATGAAAACGATCCAAAACCCCCTTTTTTTTATTTAAAAGGTTAGATATGTGAAATGCACTTAATAATTAACAAATTTAGTAATTTGTTGTGAAGCCTTTATCTTGAATTACCGCCTTACAACGACGGATCATGGCTTTTACATCGTTCTGTTTGTATTGAGCTCCAGGCGCTCCTAGCGATCTTCCAAAGATGAATATTATTTGTTGGTTGATGCTTGGCAATATCCTTCTTCATATCAGACCACAAATTTTCAATGGGACTCAGATCGGGGGACCGTGGTGACCACTCCACTACATTAACTTTTTTCTATGCGAACCATTCTTTCGAAGATTTGCTGATATGCCTTGGGGCTGTGTCCTGTTGGAACCTCCAAATTATCGGCATATCATCTGAAAAATACGGTAGCATAGTGTCCTGCAGAATTTTCACTTGTTCGTGCCTTTCCATTATGGTTATGATCCATTATATGGGTTGGACCCAATAATGTGAAAATGCGCCCAGGTTATAATTCTCATACTACAATGTTTGATAGTCCTGCAGGTAAATCTGGGCTGATATTCGGACTTTAACGGATACCTTACATGTTGTCGAGACCCTCGACCAGTAATAAAAATAATTTTGGACACATCCGACCACTAGAGGTTTCTTTATTTCTCTAGGGTCAATTCAGATGATCCTTAGCAAAACGAAATCGCTTTTGGGCAGGTATTTTTTTCAATAACGGAATTTTTCACGGGCTTCTTTCTGCCAGATTATTATTTCGCAAACATCTAAGAATGTTTTACACACTTTGGTCCATACCAAAGTCCTTTTTTTAAGTGCTGCAGGAGCAAAAGGGTCGCGTTTCAAAAACCTCACTACTTTTGTCACTTGTCTTTTGGACATGGATCGAGGTGTTCCACATTTATCCTATTTTGGCGACTACTTAATGGCGTTTCTGATTATGGTTGGCAATCATCTAATCAAATTTTTCCACTTCCTTAAACGTTATCCTTTTAGAAATAAATTTTTTATAGGAGCACGCTTTTCTGGAGTGCAATGCTTGCCACGCCCCATTGTAACAACTCTAAGCAAAATATTTTTTATACAATTTATAGAAAATTATCAAATAACAATTATAAATATCAAATCAAGTGCCTTTCCTGCTTAATATCCTTTTTTTCCACTTTTAATGCATTCACTACTATTATTTTGACCGCCCATTTTTCAGACTATTACAAGAAAAAAATTTCTAAGTCGAAAAATAATAACTGTTCACTATCTTTGATTTCTCAGATGGATTTACAATATAATAACGTATCTTAAAAAAATTAAATAAAAAATTTGGATAAATTAAAAGTCTTTAAATTTTGAGCTTTTGTAAGTTCATTGCAGGCACTACTATTTTTTTGACCGCAGCTGTATGTATCTCAACAAATCTCACAGAATATGCATTTGTTATTGTCTTAAACATTCTGATCAAATTTGGTTTAAATCGGAGGACTATATCATATAGCTGCCAGAGGAACGATCGGACTAAAATTAATCTGTAGTACAAAGAACTTTTTTGTTTTCCGACATATTTCAACCAATCTCAAAGAATATGCCTTTGGTATGGTCTTTAACATTCAGACTAAATTTGGTTCAAATCGGACCACAATGATGGTAAAGATCGGTCAGAAATCCAACTTAAGTATGGAAATTGTTGTTTTTTCTGAAAATAACTCAGTTGACTATTCAATACTGCGTTCTTTAACATTCTGACCAAATTTGGTTCAAATCGGACCACTCTGTCATATCAGAACTCTAACTATGTTGTTTTTTCTGAAGATGACTCAGTTGACTATTGAATACAAGGATATATGTATGTATCTCAACCAATCTCACAGAATATGCATTTGTTATTGTCTTAAAGATTCTGATCAAATTTGGTTTAAATCGGACGATTATATCATATAGCTGCCATAGGAACGACCGGTCCAAAATTAATCTTTAGTACGAGGAACTTTTTTGTGTCTTTAACATTCAGACCAAATTTGGTTCAAATCGGACCACTCTGTCATATCAGAACTCTACTTAGTTGACTATTGAATACAGGGTATCATCCACAGTGTTGTCTTGTGTTTCTCTGTTGGTTATACTAACTGATAGATCTTTAGCTCGTGCTCGAAGCGTGACTCGCGCTTTGGCTCAAACTGCGCCAACTTCTCGACCTTCAGGCGTTGCGCCTCGTTGCACTGATCGCAGAGTCCGTTGCTTGTCGCTGGCGGCTGAGCGTTCAATTCATTTGTGTAATATGCATTGGCGCAAACTGTGGCGCTGCTGTTGTTGCTGTTGCTGTTGTTGTGGCTGCCTGATGCGCGCGACGAGTTCAGATCACGGTTGTAATCGCCGTCCTTCTTGAAGCCATTGTACTGCTCGCAGCTGGGACACGTCCAGCTGTTGCGTTCAGCGTACGAGACGCGCGTGTTTCCCTGGCAGAACCAACAGTTCACACCGATGTCATAGCGAGCGCTGTGTACAAGATTTAACAACATTACAATGTAATTCAATTGAAAATGGATTAGTTTACTACACACTCCCTCCCACTCACCGCACGTTTATAAATATCTTGTAGGCGAGCAATGCGATAACAAAAATTAGCGCCAAAATTGGCAGCGCGTTTCTGGCCCACGTCAATAACAGCTGCTGCATGGTTCTTTCGCCTTTGTCTAAATTTATAAACTAATACTACTCTCTATGCAAACGTTTTAAGCACGCGTTATTCATAAATATATACAATATATATCTATACAAAAAAAAAAAAAACCGGGCAGTGTCAGCGGCTAACTTTGTTGTTTTAATTTTTTTTGGTTGATTTGTAATTTATCGATAACGACAGGCGGTTTTGCAGCGCCATGTGTACGCGGTCAAAAATGGACCAAAAATACTTTTTAAGTACTTTTTTGAATAAATAATTTATGTACTGCCGGAACACTTTATTAAAGTGTTTATAGCTGTCAGCAATTTTATTTGCAGTAACGCGCAATGGGCACTTTTTGCTTCGAGCAACAACATTGGTTTAAATATTGTGCAAGGCAGACTATGAAATTACTGTCATCGATATATCGATTTCTAGTCACGTTGCGTTTGACACAGTGTTGCCAATTTTTCATTTTTGCGGACAGATCTGTCTGTTTTGAAACTGCGATTTCCGGAAAAATTGCCTTTTTTATTGTTCTAATATATTCATTGGCCGTGTTCACCAGAACAAATCGACAACAGAAGATCGATGAAATTTGCATGATTATTCTGGTAAAATGCAGTGATTAGCAATCATGATTTAAAATTTTGTGATTATGATGACTGAAAATTCATCACCAAAATAGTACGCTGAAATTTTCTGATTGTGATGCTTTGTTATCGATCAAACAAAATACATGATTACTAGAGTTGTGTCGTTTAGTTCTGAAAAAGTTCAAATGAACGGGTCATTAAGATGAACTAATGAACTTATTCAGTCAATCATGAACTAAATCGGTCATTTCGCAGTTGGTCAGTAATTTGTTTAAAAAAATTTTATTTTCTTAGAGAAATACAATACATGGAGTTCCGCAAATGGATTCAATTTCTTCTTTATTAACATGTAACAATGTTTAAATTTTATATATATTTTTAAGTTGTTAACAATGTGAAAGGTAACTTAAGCCCAAAATTTAAAACCAATTTACTCTTTTTTTTCTCATTTTCGAAAAGCCAGGGTATAAGTATAACCCAAAATAATAAGAAGAAATCCGGAAGCTAGTTGACATTTGTCGTCTATTTGATTCAAAAACTTAAAACATATTTCACATTCCACTAAAAAGAAACAGTTGTAGCCTATTCACATCGTTTATCGTTCATAAACAACTGACCAACTGATCAGAATGACCTATTCATCGTTCATGACCAACTGAATAGAAACCATCTCGTTCATAGTTCATGACTAACTGACCAACTGAATAACTGAACTAAATGACTGACTTAGTTCACGACTGAAAAATGAACGATTGAACTTATTCAGCAAATCGAACTAAAAGCCCAACTCTAATGATTACTGATTGATTAGTTCTGGTGAGCGCGGCCATTGTTTGCCCAGATTTGTTGTCCTTTTAAAAAAAATCTGTCCGTTTTCTGTCTTTATATTTTTTGGGGTTTAACCGACATGGCAACACTGGTTTGACGTATGCTTGCGAATGTCAGAACATCGAATCGTGTATGTTTCTGTTGTTGTATTTTGAAGCCGCTTGCACGTTGCACGTGTTTATAAAGATTTTGAAGTTTGTTTTTTAATAAAAACAAGAGTTGACTAAATCGTGAATAGTAATACTTAAGGCGGTCACACAATGCAGCACGACGATGTGAGTAAAAAATGTGCAAATTAAAATGAATATGGAATATGGTTTTTTATTGAATATTATCACACAGGTTGTTTGGAGCATTATCAACAAATCCTTTTGCTCGCACAAAGTCAAGTAAGTGAATTGAACCATAGCAGAGTGCATAGAAATAATTGAATGCTTGCAGAACCGATACGCGCACCTTTTGTCGCCATGAGTACAACTTGACGGGTCTGTGCACGCGTCGCACCTGCCCCCTGGCCAATTCACAGTATGCGACGGTGCGGGAGGAGAAGGGCATCATCTATCTGTTCATCAAGACGGCGGAGCGTTCGCATATGCCCAGCAAATTGTGGGAGCGCATCAAATTGTCGCGCAACTTTGAGAAGGCCATCGAACAGATCAATGAGAATCTGGTCTTTTGGCCCAAATACATGATAGCCAAGAATAAGCAGCGATTCCTCAAAATCACACAATATCTGATGCGAATGCGCAAATTGAAGTTGCGGCGACAGAAGCTGATTGTGCCGCTGTCCACGAAGATCGAGCGACGTGAGACGCGTCGCGAGCAGAAGGCTCTGATAGCGGCCAAAATTGATAATCATATTGAGAAGGAGCTGATGGCGCGTCTCAAGATGGGCACGTACAAGGATATCTATAACTTTTCGCAGACGGCGTTCAACAAGGCGCTCGAGGCGGAGCATGTCGACGAAGAGGACGAGGAGGAGGATGAGGATGAAATGGAACGTGAAATGGAAATGGAAGCAGATGCGCCCGAAGATGAACGCGAAGCGGCCGAGCTGCGTCGTGCCTTGAACGACACCGAGGAGTTTGTCGAGGCAGACACCGATGATGACGAGGATCAGGAGGATGAAGACGAGCAGAGCGATCAGGATGATGATGATGGCGCTGAGAGCGATTCGGGTCAACGCGAAGAGGTCGAACTGGACAGCGACTTTGCGCAGTCCGATGATGATGATGATGCGGATGCTGACGACATTGAGGTAAAAGCTCAAACAATTTGCAATTTGTCAGCAGACAACTTGACTTGCCTCGACTTTTTGTCAGATTGCGACCCTGTATCTCAAAAGTGCAAAGAGTCTGTTGAGTTTGTTAAATGCAAAGACGGAAATAGGCATCTTCAATTCTATAAAGTGTATATATTCTTGATCAGCAGCAACTGTCGGGTCGTTTTAGCCATATGCGTCTGTCCGTCTGTCTGGCAATCTTGAAATTTGTATTATACCTTAGGGACATGAGTATATTTATGTGGATGAAGTTATTAAAAAAAATATACTTTTAACAAAATAGATTTAATGAAGATTTCTTAAAGTTATCTTTAAATTCCGTTTGAATGATACAAAAATTTCTTTAACCCATTAAGTACCCATGAAAAATTTCGAATTTTTGCAAAAGTGTTTTGTTTTTCATCAATCTCAAACAAAAAAATTATTGATGCTTAAAACTACTTCAAACTATTCTAAGAGTGACTACAAAAACAAATTTTCAAAAATCTCCTTAGTATTTTTTTATATGATTTTTTAAAAATTGCTAAAATGACACTTTTTGTATGAAAACGGGGCAAATAGGGTAAAAATTTTAATTTTTAAGCAATTTTCAAAAAATCATTAAAAATACTAGCGAAGAGATTTTTTAATTTTTTTCCAGTCACTATACTTATTTCCCTGAGTGTATAGATATTTCTGTTTTATATAGATATTTAATTAAAGTTAAGCTAATAAGTTTTTATTTAAGTTTAAAATATAACTATTCTTACTTGAATTAACGCTATATTCAGACTGTGAGATTGTAGAAATAGAAATATGTATTTAAGGAACACTTTGTAGACTTTCTTAAAAGAATTCTACCTTAGTCTCTTAGCCACAATGTTAAAAAAATTTGCATTTTACAGCATGAAAAGCTACCACCTAAATTTCTTTAACGGAATCAGTACAGGGTCCCTCACAGTCGGCTTGTCTCGACTATAGCCTTTATCACTAGTTTATTTTACGCAACGTCATTGCATAAGGCTTATTTTTAAGCAATTACCATAATTTGCAATGAAAACAAGACAAGACGCAAGTTCAAGCAGCTGTCGGCTCAACTGAAGCTCTAATATCAAGTTTATACGACAGTTCAGGTCATTTCAAATCGAGTTAAGCGTAATAACCATTTACAACTGGAAAATATTAGTAAGTAGCTAAATGGAAAGTTGATCTTGCAGAATCCTCTACTCAATTTTTGACTGATCGTTGCTATACAAAAGCTATGAGATATAAAAGTCCAAATATGTTTAGGAAGTTTAAGAATATTTCATGGTTTCATTTACTTGAAGACTAATTCATAAAAGAATATGACTTAATTGATGCAGAAGTATTCGTTAAATCCTTTTCTATAGTATGTAAAAATTGCATATTCATATCTTGTCGTGTCTTCATGAATTTAAACTTTTTTTGAGTTACAACGGTTTCGATTTAGCTGATAAAGAATCTATATGCTTTATATGAATAATACCCTCTGGAATAGTATAAATCGTGTTGCAAGTCAAAATGATTTTGATTAAATCCTGCTTAGCTGCCTTATAAACTTGACATAAATCTCATACGCCGGCCGGCAGCAAAAGCATCAGTAGCAGCGACGCGACGTTGACGTTGGCTGACGCTGCTACTGCAGCAGCAGCAGCAGCAGCTTCTGCTGCGCCGACGACGTCAACGCGACTGTGTTTGCTTTTGGTTCTGAGACTTTATTGAGCGACAGTCAGCGAACGCGCGCGCGCGCATCTTAACTTCAAACACAGCCGCGTCTTGAGTGACAAATTGACAAAACAAAAAACCAAAACATACGATAAACGAAAATAAAACGTGTGTTGCATAACATTGCTAATAATTTCAGGATACAAAGGTGCCAGCGAAAGCAACGAAGAAACCCAGTGCCGACACCAAGAAGAAGAAGACAACAACAACAACAGCAACAGCAACAGGAGCTTCACGTAGACGCACAAAACCAAAAGTCCAATTGGAATATGAAATGGAATATGAAAATGAGGCTGCTCCAGCACGGAAAATGCGTTATTAGCGAGGTAGAAAGAGAGAACGCTAATAATTACATATATACATATTTTACATATTACTGTATAGAACTAATTAAATATACAAATATTACTGCAAAGTAATAAGTACGAAAACCATAAAAGTTGCGCAAAAATTTACTTTCAATTATAGTTGCCAGAAATTGAGTGTTTTAAAAAAAAAAGTAATACAAAGAAAGAAGTTGCAAATAAAAATTGAAATTTTTAAAAAAGTTTAAGCTTAACTGCAACCAAAACACAAGAAAAAATTAAATGTAATATAATTAACAGAAAATACAACTTTTGATGCTGAAATGGCAGCCATGCTTTGAATAGACAGAGATAGCAATAGCTCTTGTGTGCTGTTCTTATGCACGCGTGTATCAGTGTATCAGTGTGTGTGTGTGTGTGTATGCAGCCAAATATGAACTTGACATTGAATCGTGTTGTTATTGTTGTTGTTGTTGCTGGCGAAGTAGTAATTTAAACAGCTGGCAAACCAGTTCTAACAATTTGCAACTAAATCAAATTGCTAGTTGTGATTTTATTACATAAAGTTGGCAGCTAATTAAAAAAAAAATAAAAATGTATGCACATATAAATAACGCACGCCAAGTTCAATGCAGCAACGCTGACGTTGACAGCGATGCCGCTACCGACGTAGACGCTGGCGTTTGTCTGGCAAGGCCGCTGCTGAGCCAGCTTTAAAATTTGTTTTTGTTCTCGTTACGGGCTACTGCCGTTACTCTATCGGCCATTTGACCAAAGGTTCTGTTTATCTTAAAACACACACCTACACCTACACACACACAGACAGTTGGTCAAGTAAATGTTTTGACGAAATGAATATCGATTTCCGTTATGATTCGGTTATTTCCGCATTTTGGTTTGTTCTTAACCGTTACACAAAATCTGGTTACCAGTTCTACCATATTTTGCATTATTAGGTTTCAAAATAACGGTATTTTTGCGGTTAAGAAATGTTTTTGTGAAATTATAAAAAATTAATATTTGAATATAAAAACCAAATTTTCTTGATTTTGAAAAAATAAGGTTCTTTTAAATGAGAATAATATTAAAAAAAATATAAATCAAAATTTATTTGACAATTCACATGAATCGGTTATTCAACGGTTAACGGTTTTTAACAAATTCAAAAGTTTGCATATGGGTATTTCCAGGATCGCGAACTCGACATTCGCACGACTTTAAATGAAAAAAAAAATGGAAAAAATTCACATTTTCAAAAATGTTTTCTTTCTCACGTGTTTAATGCATTTTATCAACTCTATTTTTATGATAAAAGACAATCTTTGAAGACCTGTCGTTTTTTAATTATTTATAGAAAACAATGCATCGCGAACGCGACCAAAAATGGAAGTCATTTTTGACTTCATCTTGACAAATGCGATAGTCTGCGAAATGTGGCGAGTAATTTGGAAGAAAATACTCTTAAACCATAATAAAATAATGCAGCTTTCCATTTTAGAAATAATTTTGACATGTAACTACCGTTTTATATATTTTACAAGTTTTCTTAGTAATTTGTAACGTGACATCGCGAACGTGACAAGACTTCCACCTAGGTTTTCCAAGAGTTTGTTCATCAAATCTTATTCTATATTCCGATATATAGCTCTTAGAACTTGTTTTAAATTAAACTCTCAATATTTTTCTATATTTTAAAATGGTTTATGTTACAATCTTACTCCCTGACTTAATGTAATCGTTAAAAACAAACGGTCCATTTTGAAAATCAATTTTTAAGAAAATAGGCAAAAATATGGAAAAAGTGAATTTTTTCTAGCGTATATTGATAAAACAAATAACTTGAATACATTTTTGGAAGAAAATTTCACAAGATGTGAGCTTTTAATCAATTTTACGTTTTTCGTCGTGGTGGACCTTTTTCTGGAAATGCCCATATGTTATTTTGCAAAGAAAAAATTTATTTCTTTTATTTGTTTACTCATTTCTTTTGATAGTCTTTTAACAAATTTTAAACAGTTCTATTGGGTTTATTTTAGATTTTATATTCGTTTTTTTACTAGACATACTGTAATTACATACACACTCGAACAAACAGAGTTTGGCGTCGACAATTGCCAATTAACAGATTTTTATGGGCCCTCCGCTTGGAGGGTTTCGTTGGGTCAACTCTGAGGTTCAAACTGCAATCTAATACCCCTCCATTATCGTACCACCTGAACGTGGAAATATTATTGTGTATATATACATTTACTACTTCACGCTGAAATTAAAAAGTGCTTAATTTATAAATGTGAAAGAGTTTAAAGTTGAAATTGAACTTGATCTAGCTGATCCATTGGATCTGCTCCGGTTACTCAACAGGCTATTCAACAGAATTTCGGGAAATTTGTTTGCTACTTTTATTAAATTAATAAGGGCAAAGAAATTCTTATATATATTCCAATGGTAACTGTAATCAATAATTTAATTATTGACAGGAGCTACATTTAAAATTAAGTTTGATCTATTAAATCTGTTCCTAATTTCTTTAAAATGAGGTAATAAACACAAACTTAAGTCCAAATTGGAACAGCTTTTAATATATTCCCCATAGCTTGTTAAAAAAATACTGTTCATAAAAACCAGAATAAATGGAAAATATCTTAGATTTAAATACAAAAAAGTTTCAAGTTAACTTTGAAATTGATCTTGTTGTTACAAAATTGTTCATAAACCAGGAGATTAACGGAAATATTAAAAAAGCAGGAAAAAATCATAGAATAAATAAAAGTCATATTCATTTTTAAATATTTTTAAGGATTTGCATTGGGAAAAATCCAACACAAAAGCCATGAATTGAAAGTAAATTTTATTTAAAGCGAAAAAAATTAAAAATCATAAATAATGATTAATTGAGGGCCTAAATTTTTTTGGCTTAATATTAATCATTATCTATCCAGTCATTGATTTATTGATGATTTAAATAGATTTGGAATAAATACAGAAAATTAAAAAAGTATTAATTTTGTTAGATCAATTGCGATTATTACCTATATCAGAATATGTTAACTTCAAATTCATAAAGAAGTTGTCAATTTCAAAATTCAGACAATCAGAAGAAAATAAGAACTTAAAAAGTTTAAGAAGGGCAAACGAAATTCTTTTTAATCGGGCCTGCTCCGGTTTTCACTTTTTATTTTATAGCATTTAGTGAAATGCATTTATTCACTTTCCATATAGGCCAAGTACTTAAAAATTCTCGTTTTACCGGACTTTATCGGACTTAAACTCATCAGCTCAAAGTGAAATAAAACCGGAGAACTTCGCCGGAATGATATTAGAGCAGGTTTAAGAATTTCACTTCCGCAAAATCTTACCGAAAGTGAAAACCGGAACAGGCACTAATATCTTTATAAGTGAAGAGAATTTAAAAATATGACACAGATTATGGTTGAAATTCGACTTGATCTAGATGATCTGTTATGTTCTGGGATTTACATTTTGAATTTTGTAGAAATTTGTATCTGAACTAACACTGAGTTTATAATCCATTGAAATTGTAAAGCCATAACCAAAGTCAAAAGTTAAAGAGGTCTAAACTTTGTATTCATAGTTCGCAGTAAAACTTGCTCATTAAGTAGGGGATTTACTTGACACTCTGGAGACAATAAATGCTTACAAGTAATAGGTAAGAAAAATAAGGAAAATTATGTATGAAGTACAAAACATAAAAAGTGAAAAATTGTGGCCAAATTGGAATCATCTAACGAAAAAACCATATCTTCTTATTCTTTCACAAGAATTAAAGGAAATAAATTGATAAACACATTGTTGTTATTTGTATATATATACATACATTATATTATATTTAAATACAAAAAAATTAAGGTTCTTATTCACCAGTTTGTAGTGCACAGTTCTACAAATGGACACAGTCGCACTTTACGCTAATATACGAAATAAGAATAGAGAAGAAATAAACAGAAATTAAATTAGTTTTTCGAGTTATTTCGGTTCAGTTTTGGGGCACAAATCCTTGTGTGCCATTGATTGATTTAAATTTTAAATGGAAATAAAAAGAAAAAAGAAAGCAAATCAAATTCAAGATATTTTGCTCAATTAATATGTGTTTTTGTCCCACAGTTCACGGATGTGTTGGACTTGAAAAAAAGCCGATTAGAATGGTTTTGTTTTCGGTCTTTTTTTTTTGTTCTATTGTTGTTGAAGTTGTAGTTCTTGTCTATTTGGTTAATTGTCGTTTGTCGTTTAGGCATTCGGACTGAATGCCGCTTGACGCAGCAGCACATAGATCTTCTCCTTGATCCAATCCTTGTTGTAGGGCGCATAGGTGTTGGTGCTCTTCTGGTACACCAGGCAGCTAATATCGATAAGTGTATCGATGAAATCGAACAGCTGACTGATGTCATAGGTGATGGTGGGTGTGTTGGGATTACGCCGCTTCAGATGCTCCTCATAGATCTTACAGACGCCCTCCATGCACTCATTAACGCTCTCATAGTCGCAATATGTGCGCGTCTCTGGACGTGCCCCCGGCTGCACTAATAATATCGTATGCGACATCTTTCTTCTCTCTCGTTCTCTCTCGCTCACTCTAGCGCTATCTAAAAGTGAAGCATTTGCATAAAGTTAACGTCATTGTTGTTGTTGATTTCGTTGTTGTTGTTGTTGTCGCACTCACCCAAACTATGTTGATTTTGTTTTTGTTGACTCCGAGACTGTGCGAAATGTTCCGAGTTCGGTGTTTCGGCTTGACAAACGCTGCAAAATGCAAATATACATAAGTTTATTTATTTTGTATTATGTTTTATCTTTTTGTTTAGCAAGTGCTGCACATTTTTCGCTGCATCTTTTTTCTTCCTCCATTTGCTGCCATTGTTTTTGCCGCCAGCCTGCACACACATACACACAGACTCCTACCAACACATACACAAGCGGTCAGCGTTTATGCACATGCAAAACGTTTACGCTGCGCGCATTACACTTGTTTCCATTCGCAAAATAAAAAGCATTAGATGCAGCAATAATGTCACAACTTACCGGCTTAGCTTTGTAATATATATGTATATTTTCGGTATTATTTTTACTTGAATTAGCGTAAACACATTTTTCACAGCTTGGTAGCGCTGCGCTTCTATGCGCTTAGTGCTGTTAAATGCCCAATGACAAGTGTTGCCAAATGCCTGATGTCTGATATCTGGCAGCGCTGACAGGCGAGTGTTGGCGTTGCCACCACGTATTTCAACAGCCAGTTGAAACAGCTGATTTCAAGTGATCGACAATGGACCAATTGGAAGAGAGCGGCAGCAGTAGTTGCCTTTGCGTACGCGGGGGCTGCGCAGCGAGCGTTATAATATCTACATATGAGAAAATTAATTTGCTCTCGAGTGTGATTTGTCTGTTGTGCTTTTGTTGTTGTTTGTTTTGGCTGCTGCAAAGTGAAGGCGCAGCCGCAGCCTAAATGCGTTTGTTTGTGTGTGTGTGTATGTGGCACAAACATTTTAATTGAGAAAATCGCTAACTGTTAATTATATGTGTGGCGCGTATGTTTTGTTTTTAATTCACATTTATTTTTTTCTTTTCTCTGCTCGCGTCGCCAAAGTCTCTGCCGCCGAGATTCGCTGCCCAACGCGACGTACGCACGCGTGTTGAAAGTTTTGTTTTTTTTTTCTTGTTTTGCTGTACGTGTGTGTGTGTGTGTCATATGTTGTCATAGCGAAGTGTTGATATTGCTTATTATTATTATTATTACTATTATTTTTATTGCTGTTATTGTGTGCATTGCTTTAATCAATGTTTTCCGCTGCCAATGGGAAAATCAAGGTGTAGCATCCTAATATAATCCAATGTGAATATACATTCCAATTAGAATATTATCGGTGTTGTTGCAGTTGCCGCCACACGACACGGATGCGGCCGCCTCGTCAACACTGCGCTGCTTGTTGAATGGACCCTTCCGGGATCTACACTTCAATGTGTCCGATCATCGGTTAATACCAGTGCACGATGTCGTCTTCCTGGACGATATCGAGCGCAATGTGAAGCCGCTCATCTATCGACCCGTGCTGCCAGAGACGACGTTGACAGAGATGCCGACGCCGACGTCGCCGCCAGTGATTGTAAACTCGCGGCTGCAGCCAGCTGAGGCTGCCGACAGCAGGTGAGTGCACTTGCCCTTGAACTTGTTTCGATACATGCACGCATTACACATTTAAACACGTTCATATCGTCTCTGTCGCGCGCTCGCTTACATCTGTCACTCTCCCTCTCTCGTTTGTTCCCACGCACTCATTTGTTTTGTTTTTGTTTTTTGTCAGTTGCTCTCATTTATTAATTGAGCAAAATAAAATAAACAGTTAGAATTACGAAAGCTCACACCGGCCAGTTTTAATTGTGGCCCACTGTGCTTTAAACACAGTTATGTAGATAAAAATAACTCAACACGTTTATTGCATCAACAGTGGATTCCAAAAATCTTATCCTACTTTATTAGTAATTTTTTGTTTACTGACGAGATTATTAATTACGACAAAGTATGTAAATAAGAGGTGACTAATTTGATGGGTAATAAAATATAACAACAGTATAACATCACTTAAAAATACCTGATAAGGAATTTAATAAGAGTAGACTAAAAGCTATCAAGGGATCTGAAGCATAACTACAGTCAAACTTCGCTGTAAAAAAATTTTTGCCGAATAGTTGAGTTTCGTTAAAATAAACTTTTTGTCTATTTGCACTCAAATTTCGCAATAACAAACTTGAAGGGAAACTAGAATGATCAAAACTAGAGATATTTAAAAAAAAGTACTTTTAAATTATAAAATAAAAAAAAACTTTGTTAATTTAAAATTACAAAAATTTAGGTTTTTACTTTTGTTTGTTAAAAACGTTTGATTTTATTTAAAGTTAATCCTCCTAAATGCGATCCGTAATCAAAACAAATTATAGATATTAAAAAAAAATTATTAAAAATATTTGCATATGGGCATTTCCACAGAAATGTCAACCGAGGCTTACAACGTAAAATTGATAAAAAAAAACTCCATTCTTGTGAAAATTTCTTTCAAAAATGTTTTCAAGTTATTTATTTAAGGAATATACGTTAGAAGAAATTCAATAGGACGAGCATATAGATTCTACATTGGAATAAATGCACTATATCTATATTTTTGCCCATTTTCTTAAAAATTTACTTTCAAAATTGCCCGTTTGTATTTCAACGATTACACTAAGAAGGACAGTAAGATTGTAACATGAACCAATTTAATTCAAAGAAATATATTGAAAGTTTAATTAAAAACAAGTTTTTCGAGTTTTTTTTTTCGATATATAATTTAAAAAAAGACAGACAGAAACAATAAAAATATATTGTGGAACAAAATGTCGCGTGCGACATGTTGCGTGTGACAATTATTCAAATTGAATTAAAAAAATTTAATACATTAAATAAATTTCCCAGATAAATCAATGCATTACATTTTAAAACTATTTGCATTAAAATATTCGTTGACGTTTTGCCGAAATCAGTGCTAAAACTGATCGCCGAAAAAACTACTTCTATTTGAGTCGCGTGCGAATGCCTTGGTTTTTTTAATTTATCTTGAAAACGAACAATTAGTACTGCTAATCAAGACCTATAAGTTTCCTCTTTTGTCACAACAAAATAATATTTTGGCATCTGTTTAATATCACTTTGAATGCGTACGAATGTAGCATTCGACATTAGAGAATTGCCCATATTTATTCCATGGTAAATCTTAAAGTTGATATCAAATTGAGTATACCCCAGGGAAATAAGTATATGTGGATGAAGTTATTTAAAAAAAATATACTTTTAACACAAAAGATTTGATGCAGATTTCTTATAATAACCTTATCATTTAATTTCCGTTTGAATGACACAAAAATGACCATTGAGTACTAATGGAAAATTAAGAATTTTTGTAAAAGTGTTCTTTTTCTACTTTTTTCCTCTATTTTTTACAGAAAATATTTTGATGCAAAAAAATTCTTCAAAAAATTCTAAGAGTGACTGCAAAAAACAATTTTCAAAAATATTTTTGCTAGTATTTTTTATAATTTTTTGAAAATTGCTAAAATTACACTTTTTGTATGAAAAGGAGGAATAGTAATTTTTAGGATTTTCGAAAAAATTATAAAAAATACTAGCGAAAATATTTTTGAAAATTGTTTTTTGCAGTCACTCTTTTCTCTTTTGAAAATCAGAAAAAAATCACAACAGATCGCTGAAACTGTAACCTTGTCACCTGGCACTAATTGGTTATGTTTAACGACCGTTTAAGTGTTGTCTGCTGTTCGCGATAAGAACTTTGTCATGCTGATAAGGTGGCGCTCATTGTTAGAGGAAGCGATGCCATTGTTATCATTATTATCATCATCATCATCTTCCACATCTACATCTACATTCTCATCATCATCATCATGATTATTTTGAATGATTCGACGTCATCATAATTTAATTGTTTATAATTAATATGTGTGTATTTTTGTTTCCATCATTCTTATTATTTCTGTGGATACGACACACAGCTGGGGGCAAGTTAAGTACTTTATATATGTACATATGTAAATTTATATAAATACATACATATCTGTAGGCTCATTTATGGTGTGAGTGTGCTTGTGTGTGTATTGGTCGGTAGTACTATTACTCAGATTTTGCAACGTGGGTTGCTTATCAAATTGTTATGCGTATTTATTTATTTTTATTATTTCGTGTTCTTTACCCTTTTGCATTTACGAGTGTTTGTTTATTTGTTTTGTATGCCCTGTAATTATGAGCTTTATAAGGATGTGGTGTTGCACAACACTCAAGCACTTCAGGAAGCTTCAATCTTAATACTTGAAACACGTTCGATCTCAACAAATAGAAAAGTGAATCTTACAAGACTTGTAGATGCCCTGTATTAAAACGAATTCTCTTACTTTTAGTATATTATAGCTTATCACTTCATTTTGTTTGTTTAGTTTGAAGTTCTATCATAAATAATTAAAAAAAAAATTGCACATACTTTGCTCAGATTTAAAACATAAAAATTAAAGATTTTTATTATATCGAGGGTATCTTAACTTCGACATGATACGTACTCATAATCTTTCTACGCTCGCTCTTCTAAAAATGTGAGAATATGTACAATATTATATATGTATGTACAGTTAAACTTCCATAACTCGAACTTCTATAACTCAAATTTCTCTCTAACTCGATCAAAATGACTGGCAGTACAATTAATAAGAACTCTATAAGTCGAATATCTCCATAACTCGAACCTTTACTTTGGTTAATGGTGATTCGAGTTATGGAATTTTGACTGTATATATTTAGTAATTCGATCTGCATTCTATTGATATTTAAGATAAACATAAGTATACATACATATATGCTCTTAATGGGCTCTGAAATGATAATGCCTTGATCAAGGGTATTGTAAGTAATTGAACCGGGCAATACTGGGTAATGTTTGTAACATTACTTTTGGAGATTTTTATGATTTGCCAAATGGGTTTAAGGTCTTCCGCATTTGTCGCTGTTCGAAGGTTGTTTTAGTTGACACCTTTTTTATTAGTATTTTTTTCTATGGGTTTTTTTTCTCAAGATCCGTCTTTGTCTTCTGCTTCGTCTACGTCTACGTCTGCGATTTTATTTTTGTGTGTGCGGTCAACGTCTTGCTGGCACAGTGACTGATAAAAGTTAGTAGCCTTGGCAATGACTGACATTAACATAGTCAATTGGCAATTATTATCTTTTGCATTATTCAAATTCAAATCGCAGCTGTTGCAAGTGCAACAAGGCTAATTAATGCGCGTTGAAATCAGTCGCTTGTCACCCGAGACATTGGTTGCAACAATAATTGTCATTCATTTAATTGCAACACCAACTTGCCACATTGACTTGGCTGACCTAGACAGACCCCATTTCCCTCCCCACTCACAACCCATCAAGATGCACACACAGTAAGACAATCTTTGTTTTCAATCATGTTGCAGCATTGCGAATGTCAAGACCATTTGGCTAATTAACTTGCCTACGTTCTAGAGATTTTGAAATTAGAATTTCGAAATTATTTTTCCATGTAACTGCCCTTACCGCCGATTAGTTAATTACTAGCACACGTTCTATGTGTTTCACAAATTGATTTAATTGCTAACAGTTGCAAGGACGTAAAATTATTTTCGATTGACTCGAATTTCGTTTGGGACTTCATGGGAAATGCAACAAGATACTTAAACTTTGAATAACATACTAACTATCCTGCTGTTAAAACATTGTAGCTGTTCACTAAACAATTACATTTGTGCCCTATAATTATAAATTAAGTTTCAGTTTAGTTGTCAATATTTAATTGAATTTGTGCTAGAATATGTAAAACAATAAAAACTTCATTAAAATCTTTAAGAGAACACATTTTGTTTTTGTATATTATGATAAATCTGTATCTTTAATCATTACTTAAACATTTTAGTTCCGATTTGTTTGATAAATCATCAATAAAAGAGATAATTTATCATGATGATAGCTGCTAGCTGAGAGACTTGTTTGAGCCTGAAATACAAATTCTATACACAATTTTGACAGACAGATGGCTGACGAGCGAGGCTATAACAATTCAGTTCTTTGTCTTGGAATCTCTACAAAAATATTGTGACAACAGCCGAATAAAACCCCATGCAAATGTATAAAAATAAATCAAATTAAGAGGCGTGCATAGTGAGTAAGTGAAGCACGTGTGCGTTTAATACCAGAAGAGTAATTAGATTGCGTTTAAAGGAAACTTTGTTTATAATTCACAAGCAGTTCTAGCTGAAACTGATTGATAGCAGGCATACTTAAAACCAGAGTAGCAATAAGTATGAATGACTGTTTGATGGCAAATGACTAAGATTGCCTCTTGAACCGAATTAATAATATCAAAGTAATTTTTGCATATTTCATTTCATTTAAATACTAACTGCAATGAATAAATTTGTAAAGATCGTGTATACTCTTAGTTACTTAAAAATTTGATTATATTGATGCATGTATGATAATAATTTATAATACACAATAAATATATTTTATTAAGTACTTGCAATTTCCATCTAATTATGGTCTACTATAATTTTTGTTGAATGAGCAAAAAAAATACAACTAATACTCGTACTGAGTGCACACTCGCTGCCTGCCTTGGCATTGAAATGGCTCGTTAAATGTGCGCGTTTTTGCCTTTGTGTCTCGGATCAGCTCATTTTCAATTTTATGGTTCTTTTGGCTTGCCGGCAACAACCGGAAGCGTTGCCAAAGCGGCCAAAGCGGGCAAAGCAGCCAAAGCAGCCAGCGGGCCAGCTAGTCAAACAGCCGACTGGCCAATGATTGTTAATAATTTGTTGTTGTTGCTGTTGTTTTTGTTGTTGTTATCGCCACTGCGATGCTTGCAAATGAATGGCTAATAAGCCAACGCCAGAGCCAGCTTCAAAAATCAATAACAACAATCAAAACAATTAAATGTCGGGTGTGCTGAACACAGAGATACCGTGTATTCGGGTCTAGATATGTATTTGAAATATGTTTTAATAGAATTTAAAGTAATCATAAATTATTTATTTAATTATTAAATTACAAAATAAATTAAAATTTAAAACTCTGCGGAGTCTAAACTGATAAAGAAATTGATTATGAGAAAATTAGTTATTTTCAGAGAACTTTAAAGTTTTGTATCTTTTTTTTCATATACATAGTAATAATTGATATTTATGTGTAATTAAAATGCTCATAATAATTTTTCAAAGAGAGAGATTTAAAAAAATTCTGTATTTCGAAAAATCATAATTTACAATATTTAATTTAACTAAACTGGATTTAAGAAAAATAATTTGAAAGGTTAAATATTAAATATGACGTACAGTGGTTCACAGCTTAAAGTATGCACCCTCATTTTTTACCTTTAACTGCTATGTTAGTCAAGTTATCACAATAAAAAAAATATACTTGAAAAGGTCGTGTAAATTCCGTTTGAATGACACAAAACTTTCCTTAACCCATTGAGTACCTTTGGAAAATTTCGAGTTTATGTAAAAGTCACTTTTCAAAACTTTTTTCCTCGATTTTTTTCAAAAAATATTTTGATGCAAAAAAATTCTTGGAACAATTCAAAATTTAAGAAAATAAGTTTGTAGTATAATTTTTTATTTTTTTTTTATTTATCCAGGAGGTAAGAGGTCTAATAAACCAAAATTTAGAAAATAACAAACATTTTGTGTAGATTTTTATTATTTATTTTTTTTTTTTAACGTCAGCTAAGAGCAGTCAACAAAAACACAATAAAAAATAACATTAAAACTATAAATATAATTTTAGATTAATAATTGGAATAGACTTAGTAAAATACCTAAAAACAAATTTGGAGTATCAGGAAGCATATTATAGTTGAACATGTACAAGATTGTATCTTTTTTGAATTAGGAAATTTGTGAATTTGTGGTTTTGAGTCACATTTGGCCATGCTAAACCAGAGGGGCTTCCGAGCCAGCTTCATGTTTATACTATACATACGAGAATGGCCCCCACACAATGTCGCCCCCAAAAATCGCTGACCCCATTTAAATTTGCAAATATAAATCTATGTGTGTGGTCTGTGATGTGGCATGCTAATTGAATTAGCATAGAAAATCACCTGGCGGCCTTTTCGAAGCCCCACCAAGTCAATTGGCTGCTTTGGGCTTTGGGCGCTTGCTGCCAACTGGCGACGCTTTCGTAGCGCCAATTGCAGTTTTGGATGCGTTCGGTGCAAGTCTCAAGTGGCGAGTGTCGTGTTCGATTTTGATTCAGATTGTGTTTGTAATTGTCTTCGATTCGCGTTGTGAATAATTTGCAATTCTATATTTTTTTCTTGTTTCTTGTGATTGATCAAGTGGAGCGAGTGAGTGAAAGAGAAATTAAAAGCAAAGCGACTTTAAGTGGAAGCGATAAGAACAACAAACAAAGCTAAAGCGAGCAAGAAATACAAATAGAAAGAGATAAATATATATCGACAAATAAAAAGAGACAGAGAAGGAGTTACAACAATGCCGGAACGCAGCATAAGTCAACGTGATGTCGATGAAATTGAGATCGAAAGCGATGAGGAGGACGATGAGCTGGAACAGGGCGTCGGTTTGCCCGTCCGACGCGGCGTCGGTGGCCGCGGCAGTGGCGCCATCTCGCCGGCTGATAATGCCAGGCGTCATGGGCAGCGTGGCATCGTTTTTAGCAGCACCAGCAATGGGCCAACGACTCATCGAGAGCGCAGCCGCGAAAGGGAACGTTTTGGCAGCGGTAGTGGCGCCCAGGAGACCAAATTCTATGATGATGACGAACGACGCGATAATGACGATGATGATGACAATGACAGCGGCGATGAGGATGACATTGAAATGTTGGATTAGTGAGTGTCAGCCCTGACGCATGTTTTCTTTTTAAAACATTTCTAATTTAATTAGTATGTGTGCGAGCCACAATTCCAATCATTTAGAATTTCTGGCGCACATTTTTATGATTATTTGTTTTGTTGTTGTTGTTGTTGTTGCCATTGCTTCTTGTCCTGCTTCTTGAGTCTTCCTTAGCTGCAGCTCCATTTTATTTGCCCGCTAGTTTTTACCCCAACTGCCACCATTTCCATTTGGCCTTCTGTGCGGCATTTTCATGGCTTTTCTTCTTTTTGTTGTTGTTGTTGTTTTTGTTCGTCTGCATCGCGCGCGCTTTTCAATTAAAAAAAAAATTTCTTAAATGGATTTTCTTAATTCCAGAAGCGCGAAGGTTGTTTTTTTTATGCTTTTTATTGTTGCTTTTCTTTACTGTTATTCTGTTTGAGGTATTAAGTTTCAACGCTTACAAAGATTAATTAGTTTATCTTTTGCGTGTGTCGTAGGATTAGCTTTCGATCTTGATTTTAGTTTGATTTAAGTTTACGGACTAAGAAAAATATATTTAAGCAACTTGATATTGACTTGAATTCAATTGTTGGTTGCCAGCTTTTTACACCTCTGTATTTACAGTCTATCCTCCATGGTCACTTTCTTTACTTTACCTATTTATTTAAATGCGCTTATTCCCGTTCTTAAAACCCACATGTCCTCCGTGGTCACTTTACTCATCAGACAGTCACTTAAGCACTGCCGCGATGACAAGTAACACACTCTGAAGCCACATTATACGCCCTCTACTTAACGCAGTCATTTTCCATTTTGATCTCTTTACTCAACCCCAGGCAACTTGAAGTTAACCCTGACAAACAAAAATAAATATGCTCTAATCGACAATAAAATACCCTGTAAGCAAATTTGGATGTGCTGAGAATATCTTCATATCTTCAATAATAATATCCAACTATAATTTGAGGAACTCCCTTAAGCTTATAATATTTGTAATTGATTGCTTAAATTTTTTTTATATAATTACTAATGCTTTATAATTTAATGCTTTATCTTAAAAAGTGTCTTAAAAATGAATGATAAATTTAAATAATATCATTAATTGAATTTTAGAAAAGTACAGAAATGAAATAACCTTTTAGTTATTTTATGGTTACTGGGTATCCAAAGTGCCAACGAGCCCTTCCATAACTTTAATCGTTTCGTTGCCAAATTGAAATGTTTCAAGTTATGCGGTTCCGTTGCGTCAAAAAGTTAATGGGATGACATGAGATCCACATAGATGTATATACATACATACATACAAATATATTATTACTTTCATATTTATGTTTCTGTTCATGTTTTGCCCTAACAAGTATATTTATAAGGCAACAACGAAAACTAAAAATATCCGAGTTTTCTTCAATTTAGAAGCCAGCGAAAACGAAAGAGACAGATACAAAAGGAGAGAAATAGCATGAGTAAAGGCAAGAAATTTAATTTATTATTCCTTGGTAAAATCTCAAGGTTAGCCAAAAAATGGCAGCTGGAAAATGGTGAATGCTAAAAAGCGAAAAGCAAAAAGCGGGCGACTAATTTGTCACTTTTCGTGGCAGAAATGTTTGTCTACTTTAAGGCGCACTTAGAGATGAGCTCGTGGTTTCCTCACAGTGAAAAAATTAAAATGAATCCCCCAGCTGAGAGAGTCTAGGAAAAGAGAAAAAAATATTTTATTATATGAACAATTTAAATTCAGAAATCGAATGAGTTATGGATCAGGTCAATGAACCAGACAACACAAAAGCACCAAAAATGTGTTTAATATTTGTTGACTGTTGTTTGAAAACTCTGCGTTTGAAGCATTTATAATCAGGGACCGTAAATATTTTTAAATATATTTTATTTAAATATCTTTAAGTATTTTCTTCAATGATAATGATTATTTTTAAGCGAAAAATGATAAAATTCTCAAATAACTATTATATTTGAGCGAAAAGTAAAAGTTTTATAAAATATTTTCTAAAATATGACAATTAAATCGACAAATTAAATAGGCACATAGGAACGATAAGTTGCAAATTAATTTCTTAAAGCTATGCATCAAATTTTTGGCATGGCGAAGATAACCTTTCATTCGACTTGTGGCTTAAAGTCGTTAATTCTAAATTGTTCACGGACTCATCTTTAGCCTAGAGATGGATGCAAGACATTTTGCGATGTTACCGGTCGGTACTTGTACATAAGGTGGATATTATGGACAAACTTCTCGCTACCTCGCTGCCATTTTGGAGGTACGCTTTTTGTCATGCTGTGGGCGCTTAATTAAAATTAATGAAGTACGTCGGCTTTTTATCCTTTTGGTAGGCCAAGAGCATAAAGCTACCTACCAGGACAACACCTTCCCTTCCCCTCCCATCCACCGACCACAATCTACTCGTCGCTGGATTTCAAGCGCTGTCCCAACCAACCGTCTCCAGCATTCTCCAGATGGTGGCGCCGTTGCCTTCCAATGGCACTGTAAATATTTGCGTCTGACTTTATTTCAAGTCTGTTAATTGAGCGGCAGCCGTCGCGTAGGTCGTTCTCTCTCCATGTGTGTATGTGTGTGTGAGCGTGTGTGTGTGTTGTGACTGCCATTTGCACAACAGACAGACAGCTTTTTGTCAGTCCAAATTAAGCCAATCATAATGAAGAGTTACAAAAATAACAGCTATCAAAATAATAGCTATACAAAAAATGATTTTATTCCACTAAAAAGTATTTAATTTAATTCGAAATAAATATATTTGAAGTAATCATATTTCTTTTTCATTTCTAATTATTTCAATGATTTAGTGATTAAATGAATCAGAATGGTAATCGTATTAATATATGACTGAATGACCGACTGATTAATTGGTTGTTTCACTGCCTGCACATATTCCATTTGCATTTATTCACTTTCAGATTCAACGCTCAATTGCCCGTTGAGCAATTAATCATAATTTCCAAGTTGTTTTGTTTTTCCCACCTTTTTTATTTTTCGCCCTGCACTGCAACTTGACCTTCATTTTGTCAGTTTTTCCTGGCAGCCAGCTGAAACTGAGGCAAACTTATATGCTCACGATTTTCAATGCCACTCCTCTTGACTGAAATCGATCCGCAGAAAACCAATTTATATGCACACACTTGTGTGTGTAAGTCTACAGTCCTTTCTTTCTGTCGAAATTTATAAGTACAAAGACAACTTAAAATAAGTACACATTAACTCTTAAAATACACCCAGTTCAATTAGATTGTTTTTGGGCCACAGACTAAATAAAAATCACATACTATTTTTTAAATAATTCGTAAACAAAGTAAAGCTTAAAACGCTGTCAGCTTCATAAAAAATCCATTCTCTCTCCGCTAGATTTGCAGCTATGTTAAATTGTTTTTAAAACTTTTAACGTTAAGCAATAAAAATGAAAGACAAATAGAATAACGTAATACCAGGTATTTACCATGACCATTTAAATAAATTTTAATACCCCAAGGCTATTTGCAATTTATTTTGTTTTTCATTATTTTGTGTTTTTATATTTGTTTTATATTATTTTAATGGATACATCAAGAATTTATTGTATTGATTTGCAGGTCCTAAAACGGGAAAATTTAAACACATTTTTTTCAAATTACTTCAATTTCTCTCAATTTTAATCTTCTTCTTAATCTTCGACTTGAGTGCCGCTTTCAGCTCATGTTATTTGGACACAAAACTCACTACCTTCATCCTCTTTGCTTGTTGCACTGTCACTTTGATAGCAAATGCTTTTACTCCCCCTTTTCCGTGACATGGAAACTGAATGTGTCTGCCAAATGGTGAATGCAGCATTTCGTTCTTAAAAACTCTTAGCTGCCACAAACCTAAGAAGCTCAAACCCCAAGTGAATGGGTTGAATTGCGACATAAAGTAGCAGCAATGCCCCTTAATATGCAAAAATGCATCTGTTGCCCATCCAAAAACAACAAAAATAAACAACAAAAATTTCCTGAGAAAAGTGAAGAGAACGCTATGTGAATGGAGTAAAATACCAAGAACAAAATGTCAGCTACTAAAACAAGAAAGCTTTTGCAACATTGCATAGCCAAATGCCATAGCAACAACAACTATACTATAGCCGAAAAATTTCAAGTAAATATGCGCTTAGAAATTGTTGCTAAACAAAGCCATGAGCGCAGAATACTTTCACATTGTCTTTCCTTTGACTTTGCCTCGTTCTCTACGTGCATGTGTGTAAGTGTGTTTGTGTGTGCAGTTTGTGTGTTTACTAGTCTGGACTTTAAACATACTCGTACCTCATTCATTTCACTGGCTTGCAAAAATATTTGACAGCATGGCGACCAAACGCATTTGCCTGTGTCATCAGCTTGCTAAAGTATTCAGATTTCTCTTTTCCTTATACCCTGCAGGTTTTCAAATTCCATCTTCAACTTAATTTCATAGTAATTTGTATTGCATATTTTTTAGTGCAGTCCACACAAAATAATTCTTAATTCTCCTATTATTTTCTCAATTATTTTTAGCTGCTTCTAAAAGTAAGCGGTACCTTTTTCCGCAGAACTAATTCAAAATAAAACCTACTTTCAATTGAAATAAAATCTTGTGAGTCTCCGTAATTGAATCGTTTATTGGGAATAATAAATAGCTAACAAATTGGATTTCATTTCCAACTAGTTATATTGTACAATTTTATTTGAGAGTTTTCAATGGAAATTCCATATTTCTATTAGTTGTATGTAAAGAGCATTTGGTTTTAGTTACAAGCTGTGTATGTCCTTTACCTACATAACAATAAACGCTTTTATTATCGCCAAGTTCTCTGCCATTTTTGACCTTTTACAGAAGTGCTTTCCACAATGTTATTAATAAATTATTCTCCCATTGTTTCATTTCAGCGATACGTGAGTAGACCAACAAATTTCTTAATCAACATAACGTTAAGCAATAAAAATGAAAGTCAAATAGAATAACGTAATACCAGGTATTTACCATGACAATTTGAATAAATTTTAATACCCAAAGGCTATTTGCAATTGATTTTTTTCCCCATTATTTTGTGTTTTTGTATTTGTTTTATCTTATTTATATGAATATATCAGGAATTTATTGTATTAATTCGCAAGTCCTGTAGCATTTACCAAAATGTCAGGAAAAATTAAACAAGGTTAATAAGTGCAATTGTAATTAATTAAGCATTAATTAATCCAAAATAAATACAAATAAAAAAAAAAAAAAAATAACGAATTTAAAATGAACATAACAAATATAGTATCAAATACATATTCAAAGAGCCAAAAATTGAATACCCTTGCCGATACATTTTTTATAGAACTATATTTCGTCCAATATACACTTAATCTTAAGATTGAAACAAATTAAATTATGTCTATAATATGTTTATGTATAATTTTTTTACTGTAAGTGGCGTAAGCTATAGTTAATATAAATTTGTAAAAAACGAATTCTCAAAGTTGTTTAAGTTTTCTAGAAGACAAACGAATTTTATCTAAGCCAGCTAACCAAGAATGCATAGTTTTAAAACATGCTGTGTTACTAGATTTAAGTTTTGGAGTACCCTTTGTTAGAGCATTTCAATTTGTAAGTGCATTTGTTTTTGTTCAACTGCAAATTGTGTAACATTAAGCAGTCATTATTGCTTATATATGTACGAGTATATGTACATATACCATGTATATTTCTATATATAGGGATATATGCAGCCATGCATGTCTGTGTATTGAATCACACGCAGACATACAATCACACACGTCAGAAATCGGGAAGACAAGGACAGCATTTGTGACAACCTTTCCACCTGGCACGGCGTTGTGTCAACCATTGTAATCATATTTTCCTCTTTACCAAACAGCAATAACATCGTATAATACAGACTGGGTTTGCGAGCGAAAAGATATTGGATTATGGGGTCCGAATGCGGTAGGCAGGACAGAGGAGTGGGGACACAACAGTTTACGCGTCGGAGCGACTTAAAAAAACACTATAGAAGTTTAACGGAAATCAGCTTAAATTTTGCTTTTTTCCTCTTTTTTCTTAACTTTCTTTACACTCTAATGGGCACACTTAGTACGTGATGTTGTTAATATGGTATTTTAGTTTGGGCGTCATATTTATTTACTTAAAGAACTCGGTAAAAGCGACAGCTGATAGGTGTTGATTGATGTTGCCAGGATGTCGAGCTTTAAATTCTTAAAGAGCTTTAATGTGTTGAAAACAGATTTTGTTCGAGGTAAAAAAAAATAAACCGTAAGTGCTTTTGACTTAAGAAGATAAAATCTCAACTATTTATAGCTACTGCTAAATATATTTGAAGCATTTAAGATCCGATTAGTAAAGTCATTTATTCAATGAAGTAAAATCAAAGTCTGTTGGTATTTTAGTTCAATCTAAGTTACAAAATAAACAGTAGGTGTTTTTGGCTTAAAAAAATAAAATCTAAACTATTTATAGTTATTGCCATATTAGAAGCAACGTAATAAAGTAATTTATTCAATGAAGTAAATTCAAAGTCTGTTGGTATTTCAGTTTAATCTGCTCCAATGTAGTACAAAGGTTACGCATACGCCACATTGGCTTTCCCGTATGTCTTGTCTAGAGAATTTTCTTTTTGTTTTTACTCAAGTGCTGAAATTCGACTTAAAGCGAGTAAAATGTGTTACAGTTGCTTTGTTTTGGGGCATAGGCTGGCAATGTCAATAACTTGTGGAGACCGAGGACGTGAGGACGTGACGTTATGAAATTGATATTATTTCATAATCGTTGTTGCCATTTTGTGTGACCCACAAATTGCTGCTGTTGTAGAATATACAAATAAAAGATAAACAGAACAAAAAATAAAAGTAGCGAACATTTAACCATGAGCGTTTAAATTATGAGCAACAAACATGATACGGAACAGAACTCAAATGGAGAAGACTCAAATTAAATGTAAACCGAAACTGAAATCCCAATAGTGTCAGACCGGTGCAATTTGTATATGCGAGTACTATGCAGATTTTATGCTAAAAATGAGGTGTTGAGGGAGTTGCACGAACTTCTGAATATGGGGGGAAAGGGAAAAGAGCGATTCATGTATGTGTTGAAATTTGAAAAGTTGCGTCTCGCAACTTGGTTATTTTTTGTAGCTCATATTTTCTGTTGACATTGTCAGTGAATTGTTTGTTATTGCTGTTATTGTTGCTCTATTGGATTTAAATTGCACAACCAACAATAACCAGTAAAATAGCGAAAGGCAATCAAAATATATACATTATGTATTTGCTGTCGGACACTGATTATTATTGTTGCGCTACGTTGACAATATTTCGCTGTTTTCACAACATTTGATTACTTGTTAGTTTTTCCTCCATTTGTTCTTTTAGATTTTTGTTTTTGCTAGTATTTCCCTGTGGCATTACGAGCTTGTTTGATAGCTAAAAGTTCTTATGTATGAAACGAGGTCTGTTAAATTTTCTTTGATACTATTACAGTTTATTTGCTGGTTGATCTAATTTTAAACTACGTTGTGCATTATATTAAATTATATGAGCAGTTTGTAAAATCAACCATCGTCTTATATCCGTTGACTAAGTCTATGTACCAATCCAGGATTTATCAAATTGATTTTCCAGTTTGTTAACTATGTCCATCTGAAAGTTATAATTGTGACCCACGTTGGGTGTCAATGTAAACTTTGTTTATGTATAGATCAGCGGTGGGCACGAAATCTGAATTCGGGAGCACTACCACAAAAACTACAACAATAACAACCCTATTGGAGTCTTTTGTGCGACTTCACGGCGCCGAATAGGCAGAAATAAAGTTGGGAGCAGCCGCTAGCTCCCGGAGCCATCCGTGCCCACCGCTGGTATAGATATTAGAACACAACTATTGTTTTTTTTACATTTAAATCATACTTTATAATATGTTTACATTTGCAGCGCTAGGATAAGTCAATAAATTAAATAATATATAATATATATAAGTAACTGACCAAGTTTTTTTTTTACGATAATCCAAAATTGATTTATTAGTGAAAGCTAAAAGTAATGCAAAGTTGACTGCATTACACAGTTTAGGCTTTCGATTTTATTTCAGCCCTGAGAAAGCTAACTGGAATTTTTCTATAGTCCGCCATTTATAGCAACTAGTACTTTTATAATAAAAACTTACGATTTTTCTGCCCACGTTGAGCGCCTAGAAAGCAAACTTATGGTAACTAGTACTTATGAATGAAAAGTAATATCTTATAAATGCCAAGTAAAATTATAGAAATGTTGACTAAAAATAGCATATCACTTTATCTGAGTTAAAGTTTACGATTTTTGTGCAAACCGTTCATTTGAAGTATTGGAAACCCACGTTGAACACCAAGTAAGTTAACTGGACTTTTTTTTGTTATTGCAGTTTCGATTTTAAGAACGAATATTAAGCAAGTTAAATAACCAAATTTATGAAAACAAACATTTATACGCCGAGAGCTTACACACTCCACTTGCACCAATAATAATTAGGATTCCCATATCGATTTCGTGAGCGCAGTTTGCGTGTCTCACGTGCCTGTCGTGCTTTACAAATTGTTATCACATATTCATCTGCCAACGTCTCTGTCTCTGTTGGGCATCAGGTGGATGGAGAGGGGTGGCTGGTGTTTCATCTTGAGCCAACTCCAGCCAACGGTGGCATTAAAAATGTAAGCGCCTTAAATATTTAATATTACGCATACGACATGTTGCGTCAGTTTGGTGCGGTGCCGTTGCTGACATTTAAATGAATTTTCAATAATTTTCTTCGTCTTTTTTCATATATATTTTTTTTTTTCTTCTGGTTTTCATTACTGTTGTTGCTGGAGCGGCACAGCAGGCGATAGAGTTGGCCCAAGCACTTAGCGTCGGGCTGACAGATAGGCGACAGGCATTTTGGGAGCGGCAAGAGACAGGAGATGGGCAAAAAAAGCATAAGAAAACAGGCGACAGGCAAAGTCAAGTCTTTGGGTCTCAGCTAGCCCCAAAATGCCATTTGTGCAAATCTAATAAATAGCAAACCGCATTAAATTCAACACAAAAAATAAGCAGAGAGGATGAAGAAAAAAATAACAGACGCCAAAGGGGGCCTGACACGGCAGCTCGCACGTGTCAATGGGACTGGGTCACAAATTTCATTATGAAAAAAAAAAATAAAATACAAATACAAAAAAAGAGAAGCGTCGCACATTGAAATTTTTGCGCTAACTGGCGAATGTGTGACACGGTATTCTACTACTCTCGATGTTGTTGCTGTTGCTGTTGTTATTATGGGCTGCTGTTGTTACTTTGGGGATTTACAGGCGAAGGTCGCTTCCGTTGGCCTCCGTGCAGCGCACAGAGCGTTGTGTAGTTTAGGCCAAATTAACATATCACACAAGCCGCACTCGTCGACGCAATCATCGTTGGGGCCAATCCTAGTAGCATGTCCTTGCCAGGCCCGTTCAACTCTTGGCTCTGCTTGACTTGTCACTTTGAGACGGCAACCAAGGCAACTACATATACATTACATATATATTTGTATGTAAATATGTATATGCATAGGCCTAGGCAACTTCTCTTTACACTTCTGCCCCATTAAGTGGGCCAACATTACACCTATGTAGATATCCTTTTCTCTCTCTCTCATTCCAAGTGTTCAGCGACGTCATGGCTCATATCACATTCTTGCTGCTTGCTGATATTTTATGCCATGGAATGTGTTATGAATCTGAAGGAATCACAAAACGTAAAACTCTTTTGCTTTCTATAAACTGCTTTTAAAGCTAGACAAACACGACACACCACTTACCACAGAAGCACTTACCAAACCGACTTTTACTTATGTAGAACTTTAGACAAATCTTAAGTTGACATCGATAACTGTATTACGTGTTTAGTAATCAAAGGATACATGAGTATAATAGCATGTGGGCTTAGTTAACAATATTTCAGCTAAAGGGGGTAATCTTGTGTAGAGGCATGAATTTTGCCCGGTTTTTGAAGTGGTGTACAAAGAAAACAAAAAATATGGGGGGGTCAAAAAAAGAGGGTGTCCTGGCGTGCATGATTCCAACCCTCCTGGTGATATGAAACATAAAAAACCGACGGATTTTTAATTATTATAGATGCCGCTATCGTATGAATCTTGGATAAGTTAAAAATCTTTTTTTTACAAAAATGGCGGCAGTTTGGAAAAAATTGGATTCTTCCAAAATTCTACACTACCTATGTATACCTCCTTAGGTTTAACTTCCAGAAAACTTTTGTTGTTGATGTCATATATGTTAAACAAAATATATGTATTTGTGCATATAAATATTCGAAATTCAGTAACAATTTTTAGGCTTCCTTTTCTTTACATAATTAGTTTAATGATAATGTCTGTATTTTTTTATTTTCTTGGAATATTTTAGAATTACAGTCGAACTTCCCTAACTCGAACTTCCCTAACTCGAAGTCTCTCTAACTCGAACAAAATCGAGTGGCAATACTAGGCAAATTTCATACAATTCTACTTCCCTAACTCGAAGTCTCCCTAACTCGAACTTTTTTCATGGATAATGATGATTCGAGTTAGGGAAGTTCGACTGTATATTAATATTTAACAAAATTTTTTTATTGCATTTATTAAGTTTGTTTCGACAAAACGGGTAGCAAGCATTTCACTGTCGAGCTCGCTCGATTGTAGCGTTTTTACGTGTTTTACCCTTAGATTTACTTAAAGCCATAAGGCAAGCGGTTCATAAAACCAAACCGCAAGTTCAATGACAGCAAGACGAACAAATAATTCACAAACGATGTGGAGTTTTCTATCAGATCTTGCCAAGTGTCTGCATATCTTAAAAATGGCAACGCATTGCTGATGCTCCGTCTCACTCTTACGCTCTCCCTCTCTCTCCCTCTCTCTGTGTGTGTGTGTGTATATTGCACACATTACATTTTGACAGTCGGCGATAAGCACAGAAGTTGAAACTCACACACAATGTCTACAATTCCTTAGCGTTCTTTTGTTCTCAACTCTTGGCCAACCCAATCCTCTTTCTTTCCTGCTCTCTCTCTATCTCTCTCCATCGACTTGTTCCGCATGACACATTGTCCAGCTGTCAGTGTGGGATTGCATGTGAATCTATATATACCCTTCAGACACATTCACAAAGGAATGTCAAAGGAATCCATAGGGAATGTTTCCCTATGCTTAAGGAATCCATAGGGATTTTGTATGAAATTCCTTAGGGACTTTAACATTGCGAAGTCCTACGATTGAGGAAAAGGGAACTCTCCATAGAGATTCCCTTACGTTTCCCGTTAGGGAAACCTTAGGGAACTCTGCCGAGAATTCCCCAATGATTCCCTAACGATTCTTTTGCCATTTTCGCGAGGGAATCTCCCAGGAATTTTACTGAAAATTCCTCAATGATTCCTCAACGATTTTTTATAAAAATTCCTTAAGGATTCCTTAGCGATAAAAATTAAAAAAAATTAAGAAAAATTAAAAAAAATTATCTTTTTATCTATATATTTTTAACTTGAATTTTATTATACTTTTTTTTACATTTTTTATTTAATTTTGTATTATGTACTGTATTGCTAATTAACGCAGTTTATGCAGCTTCCACCATATGCCATCGACCACTGCCTTCAGAGAAATTCCAGACGAAGCTCCTTGCATGCTTCCAAAATCCATTCATATTCTATATAAAAGAAATAAATGCATTAGTTTTGTTTGAAAAATTAATAAATTATATTATAAAACACTTACGTTTTGGTTTAGCAGTAACAGCAGCCGGCAGCAACATTGTCAAATATTCTCCTGTTTTATTTTTCTTTGACACGTGCGTTTTGTTGCACAAATTCTGTCGCGCTGCCGGTAGCAGCGTTCGACGTTTGTTCGACAGAGACGGAAACAACAAAAAACGAAAAGACACAGCCTCTTTCTCCGTCGCACAATTTTGGTCGACGTCAACGTCGGCCGAAAACTTGTACGACAGAGAGGGAAAGAAACAAAAAGAAACGAGCAGAATCAGCCTCTGCCTGCGTCGAAACAAAAGAAACGAGCATAAGCAGACGAAAATTAACTCTGCTTGCGTCGCTCGAGCAGCGACTGGTCGACGCTGGCAGAATTACTAGAAAAATGACAACAAAATGTCAAAAAATAACAAAAACATCAGGCGGCCGCAAAGGAAAAGGAATTTTATTTCTGAAGGGTAAATATGTGTGTGCTGTTTTTTGTTTTGTTTGTGGTTATTAGTGTGCATACCTTTTAACCAAGCAGATAAATGAAAATTGAAATTGCATTTATCGTTGATAGCCCAAACATTCAAACAAAAGTACAACTTCTATATATGTATGTATGTCCGCCTCCCAATCCACTATCAAATGTCGCGCCATTTTGTTGTCATTTCTTCTTTCTCTTCCCACGCTTTTCACAACCATGTAAGTCTCTTGCCTTGCGTTCGCTGCCCACACACCATTTAAAACAAACAGCAAAATGATTCATTGTGTTCTATGAATGCAGGTAATATTTTTTCTGTTCTATCTTTTGCTCACTCTTTCCCTTTCTCTGCCACTCTCTCTCTCTCTCTTTCTCTCATCCTCTATTCCATTGTTTCTCACTCGTTCCCACTCTTGAAACTTACTCTTCTACTTGTTCAGCTGCTTTTTGTTTCAATTTGATTTGGTGCATACCCTGTGCCTATTAAAAATGTATAAAAAAGCATATAAGTATAATTGAGTTGTGACTTATTTTTTTTAAAGTTTTTCTAAAGAAATCAATTGCTGTTAGTCAGGTTCATCTTTATCGAAGACTATTATTACTTTATAATTATAAATATTTATATATTTTTTATAATTACTCTGCAAGCTTTTATGTTAAAGATCTAGTCTTAACTTTTATATACCCTAGCTAGGTTTGCAGAGTATTAATCTAGTCGAGCACTCTTACTTGTTGCTATTATTATTGTTATTATTGGTGCTGTAGTTGTTGTATGAGTGTTGTGGGCAGACAATAAAAAGCATTTCATTTGAATAATGTGAAAACATTTTGTTAGGCAATATAGCTGCCACCTCTTACCACATTTTTTAAAACTGCTTAACTGACATGCTCTCTTCCTCTTCCTCACACTCTGTTTATCTCTGTCACTCCCATTTTGTAAGGTCGTTTTATATATGTGTATCTCTCTTAGTTGCTCTATCTGTTGCTTTTTTAGACTCACACTCTGCATTGATTGCTCATTGATAGCAGACCGTCAGGCAAACAGATAGACAGACAGGCAGACAGACAGGGAGACAGAGTGGCACATAGACAGACGGATACCATGACTTGGTCATTATGCCATTAGCCCAATAAGTTACAAGGCAGCAGCATTTTTTTCGGGGCCTATGACCGAAAGTTGGCCAACCTAACGAAAGGATTATACTTGAATTAAGTTAAATATAATTTGATTTTTGTTAATAGGATTTTGATAATATCAAAGATCTTAATTTTAATTTTAATATATTGTAAATAATGCATTCCAAATGTATTAAGAACTAAGCTACAACAAAATGTGAAAATGGGCTTATAACAAATTAGGGAAAGACTTAAAAGAAAGGACTTTAAGAATTGCATTTTTTTTCAGCGGCTGTTCCTTATTATTGGAGTAAGTTTAAAATCTCCATAAAAAACCTCTTTACGAGGTAAAAGTCAAGTGACGAAAACATTTCCATGCCCCAAAATTTTTTATATCCAATTTTGTGACGAAATATATTAAATTTTTTGTATATGTTAATTTATTAAATATTTAAAATTGTAGCGTTTTTTAGCGACTTCCCGCTAAACTAGCGATTTTTCGAAAAAGTCGTAGAACAAACGTTTCTAGATTTTTAAGCAGGAACAAGTCCTCATTCAAACATTTAAGCTAAATCAACGATTTGATCCAAACAAACAAACAAACAGACATACTGACTTTTCATTTCATTTTCGGAGGCCCTTAAAAATTTCAAAATTAATTATTTTTTGAGCCAGTTATCGGATTTCGATGATCGAGGTGTCATTCGTCGCGTATTGTATTGAGAATTGTAAAAAATTCAACGAAAATTCAAATGGCTCCAACGGCCCCATTAGCTTCAATCATTTAAATTTTGCCCCTCCCACTTACACCTGTTTATCTCACGAACCAGGTGAGTTTTCAAAACTCTTAGTATGCACATTTGTAAGTTGAGTTGATACCTTTAAATCGGTATATAATTCGACCTGATCGGACAGTCATAGCGAATTTTCCATTCTTCCTGTGTGTATATGCTAGTCGCCTTTGCACCCTTCGTGCTGCTTTCGTCACTAGCGCGGACTGCCGTCCGCAGTGATAAAATACTTTTAAAATCTTTCTTTAAATGCTCCTAAATATATGCTATACAAACTTTCATGGGATGAAGAAGAAATTTATATTTTTGAGAGGGTCAGAATAATTGTAAATAATATATGTGCCTCGCAATTTACATTATCTAGTTGATTTTCTTGGGGTATAGTGTATTTTTTATGTCGGTAGACAGTGTGTCTCTTTAATTTCGACTTTCTCTGCGCTGCCCCTAAAAGTATGCCACATTTTCAGTATATTTATATGCATACATTAGAGATGGGCATGGGCCGTGCCGTGTCCGTGCCGTGCCGTGCCTATTTAAAAAAAATCCGTGTTGGGCCGTGTTGGGCCCCTTATTAAAATGTGCCGTGTTTTACCGTGCCAAAGTCGGTGGGCACGGTAGGCACGGGAGGCACGGTAGGCACGGTACAGATTTTGAACTTAAATATGGTACTATCAATAAGTTGGCGTAGTTTTGTCGCTTGTTTGTCAGCTTGAGCTGTAGAATTCATCGATGTATCGCACAATTAGCGAACACTTACAACATCGATAGCACGATTATAAAAAAAAGTGACGCCACGATGACAAAAATGAATAAAGAGAATTTACAAAGTGAATTTACAAGCGCCCGTGTTTGGCCGTGCCGTGCCCGTGCCGTGCCGTGCCTATTTAAAAAAATCCCGTGTTGGCCCGTGTTGGGCCTCAGTTTTTACCAGCCGTGCTTGGGCCGTGCCGTGCCTCGAAAAGGAGGCCCATGCCCATCTCTAGCATACATACAAGGTGGCGCAAAAGAAGTCACCCTATTGGAAGATGCTCTCATTTTTGCAATGTCAAATCTGTTTTGACATTTGTGGACTAGACAGATACAGAATACAAGTGAATAAGCCATGGAGCGATACACTCCCCAAGAACGCGGAATAATTGTAATAATGTAATAATAATAACCGCTTAATCTCTCGTTTTTGAGATTTGCACTGGCTGGCCAGATCACCCGATTAAACCGTTGAAGACTTCTTTTATGGGGTTTTTTGAAGTCGCGGGCTTATGTCATAAAGCCTCAAACTCTTGAAGCCCTTAAAGAGAATATTGGCCTGGAATGCGAGAACCTGTCGCTCGAAATTCTGGCAAAAGTGATGGGAAATGCCATAAAACGGGCGTATGGTCATCAACTCTGGCAGCGAACACTTGGCCGATAACATTTTCTCGTCTTGACCAATAAAATTCTAACGGTTCAAATAAACATAATCAGAAAACAGAATCGAAGTTTTTCATTTGGAATAAAATAAGAGCCAAACAACATCGGATGACTTCTTTTGCGCCACCTTGTACATATCGTGCCCTTTTTGTGGATATAACGTAAGCGACATTTTTCCGAAATTTGTTTTTTAATGCAAATGTGTTCATTAATATTAATAGTATCTACACTCAAAATATTAAACTTTAATTGTTTATATTTCCGGAGATATTGGCCTGTCAACTATAACGTAAGCGACACATGACACGAAGAAATCAACTTAACGAAACCTAAAAACCTTTCTCCTGTAAAATTTGCTTTTTGTCGCTTACGTTATATCCGCAAAAAGGGCTCGATATGTTTGTATTCGGTTATTGTCGTTTATCAATTGGGAGCATATAAATATACATATATGAATAATTTGTGCCAGTGGGCGTAGAAAGGGGGCGGGTCCAAGCTGGCTTGAAGCTGTCGCGCAGCTGTTAACCCAAAACAAGTAATTACTTTATTGAAAAGCATGTTTGTGGTGCATAATCGATTAGCTAAATATGTGATCGATAAACATTTCTACGTATATACATATAAGTCAGTATAGAAATCTAATTATTTTTACTTATATCCAAGAAACGTAAGTCATGGCACGTTGTGTGGACAAAGTTCAAAAGAGTTGTCGAATGGCCTCTAATTATTGTACGTGTTTGCGCTTGATTGTGATTGTTTGCGGCCACTTGGGCAATTAACTTGTCACACAGAAATCGATAAGAGTCGCTTATCACAAATCAAATCACAACTCAATACTCGATACTCGATATATTGCAATGAATTAAAATCGCACTTGGATGGTTAACAGTTTGGACAACTGTTAAATTGATATTGATTGATATCGATAACTATGGTTTCTCTCGATAATATTTTAATAGACTATCGAGCTGCACCAATTTCCAGCCCGATTTTTACAGCTGACACAACAGGGCTGTTGATAAAATTGAATTTTGAGCTGATGATCTAAAAGTAGTTTGAAATGGAATTACCTAAAACAGTTGTTATTTCTAGCACATTTGTATGGTATTAGCTTCGGTGTAAACTGTAAGTATTGCAGACAATAGCTTATGAATTTTCCGTACATATTTTTACATTTCTTCTCAAATACGTATCCTTCAAACTCTTTCTTTTGAGTTAGCTATACCAGAGTTTTTCACAGTCTTCGGCCGGCTCTTCCAATACGTCCGTATCGGTTAAAACAGGTCTCTTCTCCCGAAACATACAAAAATCCGGTTGCCGTTACGTATCCGATATACAACAACGAATAAATACAATTACAAATACAAGTTTTGAAACCGATTGCCGAAAACCTAAATGTGAGCCTGAATAACCGAAATCATAACTAAAACCGATATTCGTTTCGGTAAGATAACGTGCTTATCGGGGGTGCCACAGAAATCGCTTTCGCTTTAATTTCACTTAAATTTGTATGAAATTGTGGCACCACATTATAATTTAAGTACGTTTTGAACACACTATTAAGTTTAAAAATACAAATACAAATTCAAATAAATTTTCTTAATTGTGTTTTTTTAATTTTAAATTTTATTTTGGTTAACTGAGAACAAAGACATAAACTAAGATTCGAAAACGTAAAATACTCAGTTTTATTAGTTTTAATCATAGTCAAAATTTAAAGATTAAAATGTGGCGTTGTCAGTACGAAATACTCTGAGTTTTAAAAAAAACAGCAAAGTTAATTAAAATAGCTGCACATAAATTGAAACTTATCAGTGCCAGACTTGTCATAAATGGAGTTTGGCTTGGCGTATAAACAGCATCGTCTGTCACTAGTAACAGTCAGTAAAAAGTAAACCGTCAAGACAATGCGTTGCGAATTATTTCTAATCTTCTTGAGCTGCTGCTGCTGCATCCTGATGGCCCAAGAAGCGGATAAACCCTATTTGAATAAGCTGCTTGAAACAAATAGACTCCTGAGAGGATTGTTGGACAAAATCTTTGCCAAAGAACTGTCAGGGGACAACGCACTATTGAAGCGTTTGGATAAACCGATCAACGGTGCGGCACCAAGTGGGTTTAATACAAATCTGAAACTAATTTAACTTCATCAGTGTTGGGGCGTTTAAAGTGGATGAAATAAATAAATTTGCTATAAAATTTATAGAAGGTTCAAGCAAGCACAAACAATAACAACAATAATCATAAATGAATATGTACGTCTATATGTCCTGTTATCGATATGTTCCTATAGTTGATACACATTATTCTGAACATAGAAAGCGTATGATTTTGACATGATATCCATAAGTCGATTAATTGCGAAAACAATACTGATCTGCGTGCACAATAAAAGGAGTATTGTCCCTAAACTTCCTTTTTCCTTCAAAATCAAGTTGTACCTGAATAGAAACTTATTTTTCAGGTGCTATAAATTAAGTTTGAAACAGAATGACGTAAAACAAACACAGTACTTATGACATTAGCATCTGTGTGATCTGTTATTGAATTTTTCGACATTTATTACATTCAATTCAGTTTCTCTATTGACTTTGATACCTCTACAAAGTAGTCTGTTTTATTTGGTATTATAATAATATAATCTATTCGAAAATTGTAATACACAAGATGAACGACAATTGCAATCTGGAAGAGCAGCGTGAGCGCATTGATAATGCGTTAATTAATGCCGTCGATGACTTGGATCGGGAGCATCTGCGCAAGTTGCAGCTGACGATGCACGGTTGTGCCAAACGCTGTTGCGCCGACGTGGACGCCAGCGCGGATGCCGTGCAACGTTGCGTGGATCGTTGCCAGTTGCCGCTGACGCGTGCACGTTGCTACGTGCAACAAGAGTTGGCCGAATTCGAGTTCCAGCTGGAGAGCTGCATGCGCCAGTGTGAAATGCCGGCCAATGAAGACTCTGGTGGTCGATCCGAACGCTGCTCATTGGACTGTGTGGATAAGTATGTGGCGTTATTGCCGGGTCTGTTAAACGCCATGCGAGTGACTTTGGAAAAGGGCTTATAAAGCTGTCACATAAAACACACCATGAGTTATGTAGAAAATGGAGAAATAGTTTATTAAAATAGCGCCCGACTTTTCCAGACCGAAGTTCGACTTGGCGTATAAAAAGCAGTGTTTGTCACTAGTAACAGTCAGTAAAAAGTAAACCGTTCAAGCGATGCACTGCCAGTTTTATTTAATCGTTGTCTGCTGCTGTCAGAATGTTTTAAGACCACATTACTAAAATTAAGAATATTAATCTTGAAAATCGTAAGTTCTTAATATAAGAATAAAATTCTCAAATTTAAATATTTTGTTCTTAATATACTTAAGTCCATTTTAAGACCAAATTACTAAAACTAAGAATATTATTATAAAAAATCTTAAGTTCTTAAAATAAGAATAAAAACTTAGATCTTAGATCTTTTTCTCTTAACAACAACACACTTTTTGAGAATTAGAATTCACAACTGGTTCTGGCGTCTCAAAGATGACATTAGGCTTGGATCGCTGGTCAAGTCAGCACAACGGTACTGATGATAGAAATTGGCATCTCTTGAAACAGCTGTATACCGAGCCATGCTCCTAGCGTTCTACAAGTGTTTTGCGTATTGTTGTTTGTTGTTTAGTGTCATATCGACATCACTAGACCCCAAGTTAACTAAAACTTATCTTATTCTTCTTAAAATATTAAGAAGCTTAATCTTTATTTGAGATTTTTTGTTTTGAGTATTCAAAACATTTTGATCTATAAATAAGAACATATAATCTTAAAAAAATAATAAGTTTTATTCTTAAACTAAGATTTGTAGTCTTGAAAATAAAAGAATTTATGATCTTAAACATAAGAACTTGGTCTTAATTAAAATGTTCTTGGATCAATATGTGTTTTCTTACTTTAAGACTTTCACGTTCTCGACGCATTTTTTAAACCAAATTTCTTATTCTGAGACCAAAATCTTGATTTTAGATCCTTTTTATCAGTGTAGTGTTAGTAGTGCTAATACTGCGACAACATCCAATATTTCTGAAGAGGTGAATCAGGCACTGATGGAGCAAGGACTTGCACCCAAGACCAAGAAGCATTGTTGCAGGATAAACGTGCGGCACTGCGTTATTATAATTCTAATTTTTATAATAATAACGATAATTGGGATCTAAATTAAGTCCTTCTGTGTGGGTACGTTTATGGATAGATGCAATAAATGAGCTTGCTATAAAGTTTATAGTAAATGAAGGCGAGCAATCAAGCAAGCAGCAACAACAAGTAGCTGGCCGTAATGTGCCAACTGTTGAGTTTCCTTCCGCTTCCGCGAGCGACAGCGCTCTGTCGCTCTCACACTCGCTCATTTGCTCTCAATCAGCCCATGCCTCCCCCTCCAACGCTTTCTCTCTCGCACGCAGAACAACAACATTTGACTGTGCCGGCATCGACATCGTCCGAAATGCCGAATGCCGAATGCTGAATACCGACGACAGCGACGCCAACGATTGTTATGCTTACAGGTGTTTGTCTTGCTTCGTTTGTGTGCATGTGTGTGTGTGTGTGTGTGTGTGGGAGTTTGTGCATGTCTTGTGCAACTCGTCACACAATCCCTCACTCGCTCGCTTCCTCTCACAAACTCTCGCGTATGCGTTCGTTTGCTCGTTCGTTCGTTCGTTTTGCACGATTGCTCGCTCTCCTCTGTCGCTCTTTGGCTTGTGTTGATTTTATAGCGCTCTCACGCTTTATATTCCTGCGGCAGAGACGCTATCGCATCAGTTTCATTTGAACGCTCGACAGGGCGAGTTGTGCAGCAGCAATAGCAGCAGCAGAGGAGCTGAGATAGAATCAGAAACAGTAGCAGCAGTAAACAGCAACAGAACACATTGAGAACCATAGCGCTCAACATTCAAAACTCACTCAACTCAACATCTTCAATCATCTCAATCTCAATGCTCATGTTGCTCACCAAAGTCAACAACATCATTACAAATCGTAATAATAACAACAACAAAAACGATCAATACTTTTTTTTATTGTTTGTTTGTTCAACACCAAAGTGCAAGTGCAGTGCTGAAGATCTAACAATCAATTTCAACAACATCAACACACAATATTTATTCAAAATTTGAATTTCCCATCAAAAGTGAAATAAAACAAATTGAAGAGAAATTGTAAAAGAAAACATTTTACCGTCAAACTAGAGAACTAAACAACAAATAACTCAAAGTTTTCCACCTTTCCTTAACTTTTCACAAATTGTGATTTGTGTCTGTCAGTCTTATTTTTTTCGGTGTAAGAATTTTTTGATTGTTTACCGCACAAAATGTGCACAAAATTTTCATTGGACTCGAACGACTGAAAAGTGCGTCGTTCTCAGGACATTTTGTTGTAACGGTAAGTTCCCTCAATATATATTTCTATAATATATCATTTGATTGCAAATAAGTACAAGTTTGTCCGATGGGAAAAAAAACTTTTGCACAAAACAGTTTTGAAATATTTGAAAAAGTTTTGAGTTGGTTAAATAAATGGTTAAATTGTTGATTGAATGTGTGTGTGTGTGTGTGAGTGTTACAAATGACACTTTTAAACAATATATGGCAATATTTGACATAAATCATTTTTCCTGAATCATTTGGGAGTGCAAGTTTTCCAAACCATTGTGATAAAATTGTGAAAATTTGTAAGTTTGAGTTTGTGAAAATGTTGGGTTGTTGAATTGTTGATTGAATGTGCGTAATATTTTCTTTTCCTTTTCTGAAACATACGGTAAAGGGTTATTTTAGAAATTGAAACGCTTTTTGCTCTGTAAATTTTCAATACTTTTTCGATACGTCATTTTCTTTAAATCATTTGGGACTGTGAACGCTGGACAGAAAGTTGTCTAGTAGTAAAAATTCTAATTTGATTAATTGTTGTGCAGGTTTCTCAGGTTTGCCGCTGGCTTGTGCGAATTTTAAAAAGATTTCCAAGAATATTGCAAATGGTCGAATTATGTCGTTAACTCCTAGAATATCAATTAAAATATCTGTATAAATAACTGAGAATTGTTGTTTGAGTTTGTAAACATTTCCAGTAATTGTTTATTTTGTCTTTTAATTTTGACAAATGCTTAAGGGTTGATTCTTTTCTAAACTCTAAACCCGAATTCATTATTGAAATCATTTAAAATTCTTCTATTTGCTTACAAAATTCTCAGAAAATGTTGAATAGAACAAAAGCTTTGTGAATGTGTGCTTAAATTTTACCTAGCCATATAATTTATGTTACGTCAAATGCGCACATTCATTGTTTTATTATTAAAATTTTGGGAAAGCATTAATTAATATATGTATGTTTCATTTGTTGAAAGACACGCCGGGGACCCGTCAAGAAAGCTTCTTGGAATTTGATTCTGTCATTTCCCCAACCTGATATCACGTATACGTCGCGTACGTCTATTAAACGGAATCGTACAGGCGGTGCTGCAAATTGGCAAACTGACTGAAAATTGCAAGAAAATGGCAACAGTAAGAGCAAAAACAACAATAGCAATAGCAACATTAACGCACATTGCAGCACACGAGACAGACGAGAGCAGCTCAAAAAGTTATAGTCATGAAAAAACTTGATGTTTCATTCTTCTTTTTGATACCTATTTATTGTTAAATAGAGATTTTGGGAAAATATAATTTGGAATAATTGTGTACGTCATTCTTGAAAAACTATCAAAAGGTGTTAACTAAATCTGATATCAAGCCCAGAAGTTACAACATGAAAATGTCGTTGCATTTATTGGTAGCTTCAAAATAGGAAGCTTTTGTTCAACTTTTCAATGGAACTCTAAGAATTGTATTTAGTTTTTTAAGCGTTAGCATTTCTATAAAATGTCTAATCTTATGAAATTTACAGAAAATCGTTTAAATTCCATTACAGTGAGGTTTAAATTACATTTGTAAGCAAAAACGTAAATTTTAAAATAAACAAAAAAAACACTTTTTTGAACAGTTTTAATAATTATTTTATCACATTTTATAGAAGCAAAAAAAATGGGATAGAATTCATATACATATATTTCAAACCAGCCCGAAAACCAAGTAAATCTGATTTGTCAAAGTCAACTGTAGTTCGTTAAATTTGCTAAATATATACATTTCTATGTATTCAGAAACCCTTAACTGTCTTTGGCAATTTTAGCAAAACTCGTTGAGCAGCCCTAGCTATGAGCGTCTCTGTGCAGGCTTTGTTAGCAGCTTCTCAGGTTTGCCGCTGGTTTGTCTCGTTAACCAAAGTTCGCGTGTGTGCATGCCCAGGTGTTTCTAGGTGTAGGTGGGTGTGTGTGTGTGGTTTGTGTTTTGTTGTATGTGCGTGCACTATGCACGTACGTGTTCTTTTGCTAATCGCTGCGTCCAAAGTGCTGAATGGGAAAAGTGCAGCGTCGCTTTTGGCGCGTGATTTAAAAAAACTCGCGGGAGCGAACAAAATTGTGGGAGAAAGAGCAAGAGATAAGGAGAGAGTAAGAGAATAAGAAGGAAAGGGAGAATGCGATCTTTGATTTGGCAATCGAAAATGGGCGGAAGTATTTATGTGGCGTATACGTGATATTGGTTACAAATCCGCCACACTTTGGTACCAAACTTTTCGCTTGGTTAACTGCCTTCATTTGCTACGCTTTTTCTTTTGTTACATTTAATGCAGTTTTTGCCCTTTTCATTTCATTTCTTTTCTTTTCATTTAATTTTTTTTGCTGGCACGCGATTGCCTGCGGTTGTGTGTGGTTTCCTTTTAAGTTTCCAATTTTTTTTTTTAAATATTTTTTCAGGCAGTTTCCGTTTAAATACGAAAACTAAACATGTCCAAAGCACACACAGCCCGCAGAACAAGGGCAATATATTTTTTCAATATAAAATCTAACGTATTCAGGTCTTAAAATATTGTCAAGAGTTAAACACGATGGGGTGTTGCCTAACAAATGAATCTAACAACGTAGCGCTTAGTTATGCCAACTTATTTTTAATTTAAATTCTTAAGTCATTGCTTGAGCTTATCTCGTTGTTAAAATATTAACTGGCATTCATGTGAAGCGAGGCAGCTGTCAAGAACTTTACAAATGGCCTCTGAGCTGTGCCGCACATTCTAACAAATTATCAATATTATGAACATGTGTGTTTAATGTCGGTAACGCGTGGCCCGAAAGGCCAACTAACAGCTGGTCCGAATTCTATTCGGACCTTTTGAGATGAATCACAGTTTGGCATGGCAACATCTGTGAATGCAATCCCCTTCTCCTACACTTCTCCTATTTATATATATTCACTCCATCAATTCATCTAGTGAGCATTGAATGTGCTGTCTGTGTGTGTCCTTAGCTGGTAAACAACTCCAACCCAGGGAATGTTCTTCGTCTGCACAGCTTGACCCTTTAGTGTGTGTGAGTCTGTGTGTCCTGGTTCCACCTGCTATTAAGAGTCATTCAATCAACGTCATGCACCCATAATCCGCCAATTACCATTGCATTTCTGACCTCTCAATACAATGGAGCACTTACCAACTATTAGAATTATTTACACGCTGAGAGAATTAATTTGCATTCGTGCAGTACACTTTGAGTCCTTAATCCTAGTGCTCTCATAAATTATTTTGATCTTTGATCAGATAATCTTATATTAATCTGAGTCACCTTTATTTCATCCACTTATTATCCAAGTTTATTCTTTATTCATATTAAATTCATAGTTACAAATTATTAAATATACCAAAATCAGAATTTGTAAACTGTCAGATTACAATGTTTTTATTGTCTTAGTAGTTTTTTAATTCAACTTTTCAGTTCAATAACTTGACTCCAGAAGCTAAGTTCAACAATTAACAAATCTTAAAAATAACAAATAATAAAATATCCCTGTTAAATGCCTGTTAATGAGTTTTCTAGTATTAATTCATTAATTACAAATCTTTAATCATTTTAATAGTTAAAACAAATAGTTGATGAAACTAAAGGATAATTTGCATTATTCTCAAAAGCAACATGATAAATTATATTTGAAGCAGCTCGCTTCAGCTTGAACTCTTGAGCTGCAGTTCAAGTTGAGAATTTTTACGACATCTGATGTACATACATATAATATACAGCATTACGAGTATACATATTGTACATACGTATAAATCAAGATTTATATATATACGGTGGCTCACAGCTTATTTCAACCAGCACAAAAAGCAACTTTATTCAAAAGCATCAATTAAAAATTAAAAATAATTAAAATTAAAAATAAAATACAAACCTAATAAATAGTATTTACAGAAAACTAATGTTATATCAACTTTTAATTTGATAATATGGAAAATATTCGAAAATATTTGAGTTGTTGTAAAAATCCACTTTTTCAACTTTTACCCTCGATTTTTTACAAAAACTGTTGAAATGTCAAAAAATTGTTTAAAGAAATTTAATAGAGTCTGCAAAAAAAAATTTTCAAAAATATTTTTGCTAGTATTTTTTATAATATTTTGAAAATCCTAAAAATGGCTTTTTTAGCCACTTTTTTCTCCATTTCATACAAAAAGTACCTATTTCTAATATTATTACAAAAAGTAGCTTAAGGAACAATTTTCAAAAATTTTAAAAAATACTAGCAAAAATATTTTTGAACATTTTTTTTTGCAAGAATTTTTTTGCATCTTAACATTTTTTGTATAAAATCGAGGGTTAAAAGTTGAAAAAGTGGATTTTTACAAAAACTCAAACATTTTCAATATTTTCAAATTAAAAGTTGATTTAACATTAGTTTTCTGTAAATACATTTTACTAGGTTTGTTTTTTAGTTAGTTGTAATTGAAGCTTTTGAATAAAGTTGCTTTTTGTGCTGGTTGAAATAAGCTGTGAGCCACTGTACATATACATATGTCTTAATACATGTATTAAATATATGTATGCTTGTTTTCTTTTTGGGCTTCCTTTTTTTATTTGTTTTGAGTTGAGTTTGCGAAAAATGCGCATAAAATATTCAATTTCCATTTTTTACGTTCGCTCTAAAAAAAAAAAAAAAAAATACTCCAATAAAAATAAACACACACATGCACAGACATAGCAAATGAAAGAATATTCAAAACAAAGCACAAATTTTCGCTTGTTGCGTCCTGTGGGCGCCCGCACGGGGTTGATGCTACGACGATCACAAAGGGGGGAACTGGGGCAGGATGGATGGAAGAATGATGGTAGCGGTAGGGGAAAGGGGAAGGAGATGGGGGTAAGTGTGATGTTGGGAATATGTTGAGGTGCGTGGCGAGGCGTAAAAACACATGCAGTGCATTTGATTGCAGATTGTGTTTCGTAGAAAATAAAATACGTGAATGTGTGTGTGTTGCTTTTGCAACATGCACCGGTGCCAAAAAGTTTATGTTGCAGAACAACTAAATTTTTTTTTCTTTTAGAGCACAGAGAGAGAGAGCGAGGTAGAGTGATAGACAGAGAGGGAGAAGAAAAAAAATCCAATTAATACACATTTAAAATTAACCTGAAAGTTCAGCACGCAATTTCCACAGATAATACCCAGAATTTTGGTTGTTGTTTCTATTCATTTTAATACCCTATGCAAATTATTCAAATCGGTAAACTCGAAAATTGTGTTTAGTTCTTTATTTCATAAGCTTTTAGTTTATTTTCGAAAATTCTGCAAAAATTTAATCGATACATATGAGTTTGAAAATTGAGAAATTCCCCCCTTAGGTGAAATTTAATTTGCACTCGATTAGCCAAATATTTATTTTAAAACAGCTTATTTATCGAACAAAAATTTTAGCACTTCAGTGTGTGACTTTAGATCGTTCTATAGGGTAAATTCTAGTCGTGCTCTCTAATTTTTATTGTACAATTGTTTTTATTGCCTGTGTGCATCAATCAAAATGTGAAGCAACGATAAACGGTTTTAAGCTCTCATCTAGATAAATACAATATATGTATGCATATCTATCTATCTCTAAAAATACCCAAGTGTATATATATTCATATATAGGATGTCAGATCGGTCAGCGATTTCTGATAGCTTAAGTGGAAAATAATGTTATTTGTGATAACGCAATAGCCCATTGATATTGTTTTCCATTTTCCATCTATCGTTGTTTATCACGAATGCAAATCAATCAAAATAAGCCAGCAAGTTTATTTGACAATTGATTCTAACTATGTGTTCCAAATATTCACATAATTCAAATTCATATTCATACGAGTATTCAAATTATTTTGTATGTTTTCCTCTGGCACGTATTAGTTTCGTATTAGGCATCATTTGTGGCGCCATTTTCAGTGAAAGTTTTATTTTCCTAATTGAGTATTGTTTTCCTAGTTTATCAGTTGAATAAAATTAATGTTTTTATTATTGCTATCAGAATTTCACTTTAGCAAATGCCAAAACAACAACAAAAAAAATACGAAAACAAATTAAAATCAACAGATGATGTTTGTTTAATTATGCTATACAATTGTTATAATTTGATAAAAATAACATTTAAGTTGGAGGGCAATAGGTTATATTTACAGGCAATGGAATTGCGCAACAGATTGATGAAGGCATTTGAATGACTATTAAGATTGCACGATAGCGCTTCTTTCTGTTAATATTTTAAATTTCCCACTACAACTATAAAAAAATGTATAAAAACATAGATGAACTTCTTGATTTCAAACAGTCTTAGAACAAGACAAACTTAATTAGATATATTGATGTATTACATCAGAAATAATCGAAAACTATGTTTACATATTTGCTGTCATGTTATACTTATGTTTAAGCTGAGTATTCAAAACTATTGGAAAAGACTCGGTTTAATATTTCAAATCGTGGAATAGAATCTTTGAAATAAGTTAAAAAGTAAATGAATTAAATATTTGCATTAAGTTTTAGTTTGTTTCCTTGTCCATATTAAAAGTTGTATTTTTGTATACAAATATAACGCTATTTTTCATTGAAATCAATAAGTAACGTCTGTCTTGGGTGTTCTTCTTTTGTTTCTTTGATTTGTTTCTCTACCATCTCTTATTGCTAAAGATTTAAAATCGTCTTTTTAAGAACTGGTCACAGTTTTTAGCATTTTTATTTTTTTTTTGGTAAGGTTTCGAATGAAGTTGGCAGGACAAAGTTAAGTGATTGCTGTTTTGGGGGCCAGTTGTCAGTTAGTTGGCGTTGTTTGGTTGTGGGCATTGCCTTGTTGTTGTTTTTGCCTTAGTGCTCTGGCTAGAATCAATGGCCAATAGTTGGTTTTGTTTATGTTTTGTTGTTGTTGTTGTTGTTGTCCCATTGGCACTGACAATTTGGGGCACAACTCCGTTAGCAGCGCGACAAGCACAAAACCATTTTTACCCATTTTCATGGGCTATTTATGCACCTGCCGTTGGTGTCACACATGGCGTATGCTTTATATGCTCAACATTAAACCTACAACAACAATAGCAACAGAATATACCTAGTTATGAGTCTTTAACAGGCCATAGCAACCAAGCGAAGTAACAAAGTTCGCTCTGCAACCGCTAGCAACCGCTGCCCGTAATAACTAACGTAGTTTGCCTAAGCAATTTGGCACTTGTGCGCTTTATGTGACTGCTGCTTCACTACCACCAACGCCACCCACCCACCTCTATCACACATAGATACACACAAAAGAACACAGATACACCCACACACACACACATACATATAGAGTACAACGACTGCACCACATTAACTCACTCGACGCTGTTTGCCACAGAAACTGACAGTGGGCCAATCCTTAAACACACATCGATGAAAATTTTGAAATCACAGCCACACAGTGGAGCAAAAGCTGTGCTCTTTATGACTAAAAGCTGCGCTAGTAAAAGCGATGTTAGAATGGCTTAGTTTTAGACTTGAGTAAAGAGAAAAAATAATCCACTTTTCCGGGATAAAAATCAATCCGATGCGGCTTAAGAAAATCGGTACTGAAATAAAAAAATAATTAAATAAATTATTTAGAATATTTCGACTATTTTAATACTGACGTATATTATTTTTATTCGCTTATTGTGTTTTTTTTATTAATATTATTCTGAATTCTTTTTTAAAAAGTGAACGCTTAAATCAAGAATTTTAATCCTAAAATTTAGAATGATTTTTCTCCTATTATGTATTCAGTATCCTCTATCCTCACAGCTGCTGGTTCCAGGTGTTATTTAAGAAACTGCAACTGATGTCCATTATCTCCTTAAACATTTTCCTAGTTTATAAGTATTAAATTTCACACAATCCCAAAATTATCGTCACTCCGCTCACAAATAAGCGTTTTATATGTTTTGATTACTTCAGGCATACTTGACTTCCATTAGAACCCCTTATATTTATCCAATTGTCATTGTATATAACATAGCAATTTAAATAAATCATCATTATATATGTGAAAAAAAAAAATAAATAACGAATAGTACGGAAAAATTTTAAATATCTTCAATTAATTCAAAATCTGGCTGCTTCGAGTGCTTTGCTTCAACTTGTTTCGATTTAATACCTAATTGTCAAAAATTTTCACATTTTTTAGTCCACAACATAAAATGTTAAAGATAAACAAAAAACACTGGCCTGGTTAAACCTGTTGACAACTCCGTTATTATTGAGCCAACACTATGCGTATTAAAATTGTGTCACTGTGCAAGTAGAGAAAATGTCAGGAGATATCACAAGGAGCCCATCAGACAGACAGGATGTGCCACATGTGCTTAGCTGCAACTGTCGCCATGGTTTAGGGGTAAACAGACATGGGCTGAGGGGTGTGAAAAGGGGTAGGTGGTAGGATTGACGTCTAGATCCATTTGCATGCAGAAGTGTGTGTAACAGTTGCTGCTACTTGCTGCCGGTCCAATGATAAATGCAAATAGGCAGACAGCATAACGAAATACTCGTATTACGCATACGCCATGCATGGCAAAATCAAATACTCAATTTTGAGTCTCGTAGAGAGTTGTGAACTGTGGTGAGCTATTGTGGTCTTGACATTGGTCAACTTGGCCAATAAGTTGCCTGATTGATTGACAGACAGACAGACTGAAAGACAGTCTGAAAGACCGATTGAGCGACTAAGTGAACAATGGATACGAAATTGTAGTCGCTAATCGTTAATCGAATGACTTCTAGCTCACACTTTGCTCACATTTTGTTGTTTGGCTTTGTCAAATACACAAAACGCATTTATTTAATAAACATAAAGCAAAAGCCGATGACGAATAACGAATAACGAACACAAAAAAACGGCGTCAAGTGAACGATAACAAATGTGCAGACAAATGTTCTAGTTTTTCTTTGTTAGTATGTTTGACAACAATAATAACAAACAAAACAAAAAACGAAAAAAAAGACATTTGGGAATTTGTCGCGTGGCATTTTCATTGTTATTTAGCTGTGATCAACGACAGGCGACAGACGCATATCGAATTTTTCCTTTTCTTTATTATTATTATTATTATTTTTTTTCTTTTTTTGACATAGTGCAGCTGTCTCTCCTCTCGACCTGCTGCTGTTATTATTATTGCTTCGTTTTATTTATAAAGTACATTGACATGCGTGGCTTTTGTTATTTAGTCGTCGTCTGTCTGAACTTGACCTAAGACAAGCAACCGAAAGATGACTTCTTCTTCTTCCTTTCGTTTCTTTCTTTTCTCTTCTAGAAATTCTCTGTCTTTCTTAAAGTAGAGCCAAAGTTTGTAAATGTAAATTTCAACGTCCAAAAACTTTGCAGAACAACTGCAAACTGTCAAGAAAGAAATGAACTTCGACTGTGTTTCATAAATAATAGTGCAAATATATGCACATACATTATAAATGTATTTATATATTCCTGAAGACAGTGCGCTTTTGCAAAACGAAGTTGAAATTGTGTTGAAATCCATTTTTCATTTACTTTTTAATTGAAATTGGCTGCTTTTGAGTCAGTTAAAAAGTTCCAAGCTATAATTTTGTAACGCCATTATGCTTTTATTATTAGAGAGCTTTGTGATTTCTAAATGTCGTTCATCTATATTGCAACTGTCTGCATTTATCGATTGTATCGGAATTTGCAAGATGTTCTTCTCGTTATCAACAAGAATTAATGTCTACAAATTTTCAATTTAACTAGTTAAAAACGAAGCTAAAGCAGTCATCTAGCTGGCAACACTTTACAGAATTTAGATTTCAATGTTATTTTGAACATTGCTGTCAGTCAAGGTCATGCCTAACTGATTGTCCTCTGAATGTTATACGAGTCTACATACATACATACATGCATACATATATGCATTTACATAGGATCTGGCACTCTTGTTCTTCTTACACATTTGTATTTACTCTAATACCCTCTACTTAAATTTGATGCACGGGTATACAAAACTGCTTTTTCAGTTTTCTTTTTATTTATCAGCACACGATAAAATGTAGATATTTATTTATTAATTTATTTATTTAATGTCAACTAAGAGCAGATGACGTAAAAATTAAAGTAAAAGTAATTAATATAAAAATTAAGGTAAATATTTATAGTTATATTTAAATTTAAACTGAAAAGATAAAAAGTTAGTTCAACAAATCAAGAATTTAAAGCCTGGAAGCATAAAAAAAAAATATTAAACTATCCAACAACTATAACAAGGATTGTGGAAAACCCAGAAAAACCCAATCAGATCAAAAAGTATTAGTAGTAATAATTAGTGATATTACAAGTATTAGATTAGAAAGGAAGAGGACAAAAAAAGATTTCAAGAAGGGAAACAGAAAGTATTGAAACATAATTAATATACAGTTGTTATTATTAATATTTTAAAATCTATTTGAGTTGAATAAAAAATATTCCATATAATTAATACAATATTTAATTTATTTA